>PVLA01005869.1:0-136208 GCA_004027455.1 Hydrochoerus hydrochaeris
GGCTGACTTCTCCACACAGACCATCAGATCAAGAAGAGCTTGGAGCAAAATATTCCAAGCCCTGAAAGAAAATAACCTCCAGCCCAGATTGATGTACCCTGCAAAACTGTCACTAGAAATTAATGGAGAAACAAGATGCTTCCATGACAAAGAGGAACTGGGCGAGTTTGTGACCACCAATCCAACCCTACAGAGAATACTGATGGTCATTCTAGAGAGAGAGAAAAAAAAATACCAGGATTTTAGGAACAGTGGCAGAAAGGCCTCAATGAGTGGGGCAGGAAGTAGAATGAAGGAGAAAAGTACACAAACAGGCAGAAAAATAGCAGAGCAGAAATGAGGCAGAGAAGTTTGGCTATAATCTCTAACATAGATGGCCTTGATACACTATATTGTTAATAGTGCACCAGGATTTAAAACCCACATTACTCACACTACTCTGCTTAGATGTATTATATTCTGTTCCTGTTACAAACAGTAATCCTGAAAATAACAGGATATAGTACAGTAATCATCCTTAATTTCCTATTAAGTCAATCTAAAGCTCTGTAAAACCTACACTGTTTTACCATAACTGATTGTAATCAAATCTGGTTTGGTAGATTACTGTTTTGTATTGACAGATTTTATTCAAAGCTGTTATGATTGATAGTATCAAGTCTGAGAGTATAGGCAATTGCACTTAAGATGACAAAATTCACTAGAATATCCACTCTGGTTTGATTATTACCTGCCTTTGAAGTTTTGTATTGTCTACAATGTTTTATTTTTTTACTAATATTGTTATGTACTGCTATATTCAATTATACTGCTATATTCATTTATGCCTGATGACATAGGCAATTCTATTGAAGATAATAAGAAACAATACAGCAATCATTGTAGATCACCTTGTATTGTGGTTTTATACGACTTTTTGGTTTCATGTTTTTATAGGAATTTGTTTTGTTTTGTCTTACTAAGTTTTGTTTTTCCCTCTAATACAGAAAGGATAGAAATACATATAGAGACTCATGTATGCATAGCTGTTTACACTCTCACCGTTTGAATATCTACTTTGTATTCTTTAATTTTGTAACTTGAACAACTATTTCTAAGAGGACAATATGTAATTTATCAACTAGTGATTTCTTATTTTTTATCTTTTTTCTGAAATTCTGTATTATCTCTACCCTTTACATGCTTTTTTTTCTCTTTAAGTAAAAATTTAAAAAAAAACAAATAAAAAACACACTGTTACAGAAAATCTGGAACAAAAACTCTGTTGAGAATTATGAGTCTGTAAAATTTTCATAGATGCTTTAATATTCATTAATATAAAAATATATAGACAACAGAGTAAACAACACACTGACACTTAAGCACCTAAGCCAGTAATTTTAAGCTTTGCAAACTTTAATTTCCATTTGCAACCACTTAACTTGCTAGAAATTTTTCCAGGCTTTTCTCTCATTAGGTCCATAAAATAATCCTACTTTGTTTCATGCAAGCTAGAAAATGTTGGTCCTTTTTCTCCTTTTTGTAAATCACTATTCAAACTCCTCCATCATCCAACTTACTATAATTTCTCTTTAAGAAGGAAAACTTATCTATTATTCAAAAGGAAAAAAAAGCCTCAGAAATCAGAAACATTTGGTCACAAGCACTTTGCCAGTAAGGTATTGCACACTGAGCTATAACCCCAGGCCTCAGTCACAAGCACTTTGAATAAGGAATGTCGAACCTGAATTTTTATTGTTTGCATCTATTCTAATAAAAGAAAAACTATAGCCTTCTGTTTTATTCTTTTTTTAGGCTGTAGAATAGTTGAATTATTATAGGATTATCAGTTTCTTAAAATTTGATAGGAAGGAAGGTATGAAGAAAAAGAAGGGAAGGAAGAGGAAAGGGAAAAGAGAAGACAAACTGTTCCTATAGGATATCATAAATAATTTGAAGTAAAATTTTAAAAGTGATTGTTTATTTTACTAAAACCATTCAAAATGAATATATCAAAACTATTGAGAGGCTTTATTTTAGGGTGTGAGGGTGCTATATATCTTTCGTAGTTATAAAACTGTTTCTATCAGGACCTAAGTAGGGTGGGGAAGGGGATAAACATTTTATTAGAAAATTATTCATTCTAGTAATATTTTTCTTTCATTGGCTTAGAGCTGTATATCAGGATGATATGAGACCATAAATAGGAAATAAGGAGAAAAGTAGATTAAATATTGCACAAAAAATTGTTAGAATCCTGGATGCATTTTTACAATCCTATAAGAATGTGCTGCCTTTTGAGATGACTCTTTACATGGCTTGTGAAACTAATTTTACTATGAACCAATTTTAACAATAAATTAAGGGATAGGCTCCTTTCAATTTTTAACAACAAGGCAATCTCTTTAAAATAAAAACCAACATCAACACATAATTGCATTAATAAATAATAGAAAAAATGTTTTCCTTTCATTCATCTTACTTTTAAAGTAAAAAGACTGTTTTATAGGATATTTAGATATGCCACAAACATTGCAATTAAATTAGAAAGCAATCAGCTAGATATCTTCAAGTATTCGCCCATGCCTTTGAATCTATTACTCTTTTTCAAAAATATAATATTCATTTTTGCCCATTTTTTATGAGAATATACTATAAAAGTAAATATATGTCACAATATCTAATCCTATTATATATGGATACAGGTGATATAGAGAATGAAGGAAGAGAAAAAGTGAAAATAATCAGGTGAAATTTTGATTTGCAATCTAAATGTGATTTTTGGACATGCTCTCTGAGCTCTCTGAATATCACTGATTTCAGTTCATAAGCTGATAAATAAGGTTGAGCAATTTGAATGTTACAAATATGAATCATAGGAAACACCTGTTCCTTTGTATCCCCCTTATTGCTCTAATGGCCTCTGTGATTCAATGAAGCTAGGTCACTGAGCAAGTCTCTTGACAAAATGCTCCATGAGGTCAAGCAATTGGATGAAGAACTAAAAAGTACAAGTATTACAAATAGGAAATGTTCAGTGAGAATCTTTAGAGGCAAGAAAGTTTAATGAATCACTCAGTGCCTTCAATCTCTTTCAAAAACTCTTTCAAACTCTTTCAAAAACTTCTTTCATCAAATTGAAAATCATTTATGAAATGATAGAATACAAAGGGATGAATGAAGAATGAAATCTTCCCACTTTGACCAAATGCTGATACAGCAAAATTGTTAAAGACACCCACATTTAAGCACTTGGATTAACTCACTACTTCTGGGAAGAGAAATATTCTGTGGCTTAACTTTGCTGGAGAATATGCATGATCTCATATACATGCATTTTAAAATAAGTTGTATTATAGAAATTATTATATAACCACGTTTCATCAGGAATTAACATAGCTGCATAAATGACCAAGGGCCTATATTAATTCATGGTGAAACATGGTTGTATAATAATGTTTTTATAATACAACTTATTTTAAAATGCACATAGACAAAGGAACAAAGTTTGCCATAACTACTGAGTACTCTACATAAAACAAATGAAAGACTGGGAAAGGAGGGCACTGTGAATAACCAAAATGTAAGCTATCACAATTACTTAGAAAATACTTAGCATTTCAAAATATCTGCCACACAATTTGCTTTTCATCACTTCAATTTACTTAAGTCTCAGAGAACTCATCAAAATTTGGTTCACATAAAAATGGGAGTAACCACAGTCTCTATTTATTGTATTCTGGGATTTCAACACTACAAATGAGTTTGCATGAAGTTCTGAGAATTAAAGTTGAGCAAGATGAATTTCAGAACCACTTATAAAACAATTGTTAGTCAACTGTTACATATGATTGCCAAAGGTCAGCTTTCTCAATAAAGGTCATCCATTTCCAGTTCTACTGCAGACATGGATCTAAGGAACTTGCTATTAGCAGTCAGGTTGTCTAGTAGCTATTTTCTTAAAGAAAAAAGGACAAACATCCATGCTTGTCTGGCTATAACTTTAAGTATGAAGGGAAAGAAAAGAAATAATAAATGAAGTTTTCTACTTACAAAATGTGCATATCACTATGAAAATGTACATATAATATTTCTGGAATTTAGGATTCATATAAAGTCAAATTTCAAATGGTAGCAGAAAATTCACACCATCATTTACGTAGCTATGTTAATTCATGGTGAAACATGATTGTATAAGGTTTTCTATAATACAAATTTGACCATGTCACTCCCTTGATGACAACTTTTTTCTCCATAACTTTTTGAGAGTTCTCTATTCCTATCAAATCCAAATTTCTCAGTACACCAGTTTCCTATGGCTGCTGTAACTCATTACCACAAATTCAGGGGTATAAAACAATACAAATTCATTATCTTACAGTTCCACAGGATAGAGGTGCAAAATGCATTTCATGAGGTTAAAAATCAAGGTGCTGCAGGGCTGCTTCCGTTCTGGAACTCTATAGTAGAATCTGCTCCCTTGCTTCTTCCAGCTCCTACAGGTTACCAGTTATTCTTGGTCTACAGGGACCTCCCACCATCTTCAAAGTCAGCAAGAACAGGATGAATCCCAACACTGCATTATTCTAACTCTTCAACCACCCTCTTCCATTTTTAAGGATTTTTGTGGTTATACATGTACCTAATCTGACAATCCAGGACAATGTCCTTTACAGTAAGCAACTTTAAATCCACTTCATCACTGATTAAGTAAATTATGGGAGTCTAGTTTGGGGCTAAGTTCCTCATTTAGGTCCCAACAGATCAGACCAAAAGAGAATGAACTTGGCACTCTTGTTTAGGGCTATTTACATGAAATTTAAAAAGGCTAATTTTCCGTAATTACAGTGACTAATCAAAAGGGGCCAGTAAATCTGAGATGTCTTGATAAGGAAGCAACTCTCCTTTAATCCATACAAGAAAAGTAACAGGATATTAACCAATGAGCTTTTGTACTGTGTAATTTCCTTGTTCTAGCTGAAGCCACATTACAAAAATCAACTATTCTGCCACTCTCAAAGGAGCTCTTGTTTATTTTGTAGACTTAATGCTACCTGGTTTACAAATAGCTAATAAAAGCCAATCTGGTGAAACTTTGTTCTTTGACATATGCAGTATAACCTACTTACAGGTTCCAAGGATAAAGACTGGATCTCTTTGGGCAACGGGAGGGATTATTTACCTACTAAATATATCATATGGCTTACAACACCCTCCACAACCCAACTGCTATTCTGTCACACAGTAGGCATCTAATATATTCCTTGAGTGATACTCTTGTAACTACTCATTGCTCGACAACACAAAACTTATAACTATTTGTAAAATCTAATTTCAAACCTATACCAACAAAACATGACTGGCTTCATTCAGGGTTTCCTGCAACTTGATGCTACTACATGTTTTTAGATGAATAATTCTTTGGGGTTTTTTTGAGGGAGAAGTGCTTTAGAAATATCATTAGCATTAGAACGTCCCTGCCCTATGTTTAAAAAAAAAAAGTCTTAAGATAATGTTGTAAATCCTCATGGGGACAAAATAACACTCAGGTAAAAATCACTATTAAATAAAGACCTTTCCTCTTCTATTGTTTGCATCTGGAAAATAAATGTGTTTAATTCACATTATGACATAAAGCCATTCTAAAAGGCATAGTTTCTTTATTACAAGAAAGAAAGGAACTCTGGTTCAGAGAAGGTTATAAATAACACCTAGGTTGTTTCTATAACAAAACTCTCTCTTTTATGTTTTATTTTAAAGTACTTTGTTTCAAAGAAACATTTCCTGAAAAGATGACTTAATTACATGATTTTCACATACTCTGCACATGTGAAAGAGAAACTAGGACAAAACCATGCAAAGCTATCTTAAATTCTGTCATAGATTATTTTACTCTGCTAGGGTTTATGTAAAAATGATATAAAGTGGCTACTTAATTTGTAAATTCTTTAATCTTCTTTCAGCAGAAGTGATCATTTATTTGTAAAATATTACTATTGAACTCACAGAACATATTCTTCTCATATTTTTTTCCATCTGACTCTAAACTATAATATCACATTTTACCTTTTGGTATGTTATGTCTTACTTCATACCACATGGTTTAGATGTAATAAAGACAAGATAAAGAAAGAATTAGTTTTAATGTACTGTTTTGAAGAGTTTATTTTTTGACTGAATGAGAAATAACTTAAAAGGAAAACATAGCTTAAATTCTTAGTGTTTAAACAGCTTAAGATCTTGTGTCTCTGACTTTCAAAAACATTGTTTTTGCTTCAATTTCCAATAAGCATAAATGTTTATAGACAAAATGCTTAACAAATCTTTATTGTGTCTATCGTATATAATACAGAACTGATCAAATGTCTTCAGAAACCTCATTAGTGAGTGTTAAAGTGCACTGTAAAATCACAGAGTACAATCTGGAGTTTCTTAAAGAAAGGTATTCTATTGATTAGTTCTGTGACAACAGGCGAGCTGTAAAAGAGAAAAAGAAGAAAAAAAAATAGCTTGTACTCCTCCTCAACCTATCAAAAAGTCCAAATGAATTAAAAATTTAAACAAACTATAAAAACACAAGAAACGATGTTTTTAAGCCAAATGTGGCACATACCATAATCCCAACATTGCACCTCTGATGAGGCAGAAAGATGAAAGACTGAGTTCAGCCTGGGCAATGTATTGAAGCTCTCTCTCCAAACAATAAAACAAAACAAAACAAAACCAAATGTTATGGATTAAAAACTAGTGGTCTACTTAACACCAGTTGAATTAAATCAGCATGGTGCTAAGCATAGACGGTCCACCTGAGGAAAGTTGCATAGAGACCTGGAGAAGATGAGTGAAGCATTGTGGGTTTAAGTGTTGGTGTTTTGAGCCGTTTGTTCTATTGGAGGAGCGGGTCATGGTTAGCTTCCCCACTGTCATAAGTTCAGGACCTTGTTGCTGAGATTGTCTGTGGTTCACTTTGAGGGAGCTCTGATCCTTACATCGAGTGTCACTTCCTGGCTCCAGAGGGGAGAGACATGTGCCGTTTAATCTCCAGGAGAAACTTGTCAGGCTAGCTTCCTGGCATGTACTCGACTGTGCTTATTGTTGGAGGAGCTCAAGGCCTCCGTGTCATTGAGGATGGCTGTGGTACTTTTCAGGGCAGCCCTGGTCTTTTGTTTTGAGTGTGACTTCTTGGCTCCAGTGTAGAACCCTCAACCTACCAACACAGCTCCTTCACCCTGCTGGCATAGACTTTCTAGCCTCCATTGCTGACCATCGGGCTTTCCCAACACAGATTCGTAAAAGAGATAAGCGTGAGTCCTTCTCGTGGGCTTTGCTCTGCATGAGTCCAGCTGGACTCATGGTAGGCACTGTCATGGGCTCTAGGTCTTCATCTGGACTCATGCAGAGCAAAGCTGTGGGATCCAGGACCTTAGCTGAATATTCTGGGTCTTTAGTGTTGTAGACAAATGTCCCACACTTTCTTGTGTTAAACTCTGGATGACCATCATAAAACAATATTATAAATTCTGTGTCCTAATTCTAATTGTTCTCCTCACTACAAGACAAAATAACAAAACAAATGTTGGTGATGTAATGATAGCCTTGGAATCAATCTCCAATATAAAAAAATAAACAAATAAAACTTTTTGAGAATGAAGTGCCTAATTTTAAGCATGCAGGCACCACAGAACTAATACAAGTTGGTGAAAATGGAAGCCTAAAGAGCTGTGATTTCTTAATCTATGAACAGTTTGTTCAAGTTATTGATTGTTTTATACTAATTACTCCAAACAAGAAAATAACAACTTTTTTTTTTTTAAACAATCACAGATTCTGTGAATCAAGAACTTAGAAAAGTAGAGTAACTTTGCTCCTTGAAGACTGGAAGTGACTCAAATCCTCTGAAGGTTGTAAATCATCAGAATGGTCCATCCATTTGTGTGTCCAGCACATAGTGCAGGCTGTTACCTGAGACCTCAACTAGGAAGACAAGACTTCAAAGCCATAAAGTATCAGCAAGGCTGATCAATTTTAAGGAAAAAAAATACAGACCCAATTTGTCAATGGGGAGAAGTCTAAAAATAATACTGTAAGAAAAACATGAGAAGTGGATATTATATGGCCATTTTTAAAATTAAAGTCTGTCACAGAATTCTTATTTAAATGCAAAACAAAAGAATTAAGACGTGCTATGCACATATACCAACTCCTCACAATGAATACAATCATATACTGCAAATGTGCTAATAAAGACTATGATGAACAATCAAAGTCTAAAATGGGCTTAGCCTTCTGTGTGTGTATAGGTTTAAAAAATAAAACATGCTTAGCCTCATTCATAGTTAAGAGAAAACACATTAAACAAGATACTATTTCCTACTTCTCTTGACCAGAATATGTAAGTGTACCACTTCTAGGAATATATATTAGCAGTTTGGTAATACCCATTATTGGCAAAGCAAAGAAACAAAACTAAGCCTCCCCCACCGAAACACAAATAAAACTTTTGGTCCAGCTTATGCACTTCTAACAACTTAAGACAAAATTGTTGTCTTATAGATAACTTTCTTACACAAAGGTAAGTACATAATGATGTTTACTTAAGCACTGCTTATAAAAACCCCCAAATAGGAACAATCTCAAAGTCTCCCAGGAGCAGAAGCCCTTAGATGGGGCACTTAGAAATATTACACTTCAAAGTTGTTGGTAACTTCAATAAACATTTGTTTATATGGGTTGATTTTATTAATATTTATTACATTAGAAACTACAAAAAAATTTAAAACAAAGTCAACATAAGTAGTATGTTTTTAAGTAGTGCATTGTTATGAAATAAATTATTTCCAAAAAGAAAATATCTTAGAAAAGTAGCATCATTTTACCTTTTTACAAATCTCTGTTATATCTGATACAATATAAGACAGTTGGATTCTGACACTTATTTCTGCATTCAGTTTGCTGCATTATGTGTTTTGGTTGAACTAGATGAGGAAAAGCCAGAGTTTCTCAGATGTGTACTTGGTTGGCAAATGGAACAGTATTTAAACGCATTTTCGGCTCACTGTGGATACTCTTCTTTGAAACTATTCAAACTCACAAATAATATTTTATTAAAAGTCAATTACAAGAAGAAACCTGGAAAGTTTCAGAAACTTCCCATTTTGTTATATTAAAATCCACTGGTCTACCTATCTCGCCCTTTGAATAAACCTTTTACTCTTGAATGATTTTTTTTTAACATAAACTCAATACTAGTCACTTAAAAAATATTTCTTCAATTACTTATGCAGGTCTTCCAAATGTTGAAACATTTCACAATCAAAACATCACAACCTTAACACCACTATAGATTACACATGAAAAATATTGGGATGCTCTCAGACTCATAGGGTTAAAATTTTTCTTTCTTTTTGTTGGAAGACTCAAATTTTAGCACAAGAAAAAAAAATATTGTTTGATTTCCTAGGAGTGGCAGGTTTGCTTTTCAAGAATATGTATGCCAAATATCCAAATATGAATAACCATGTTTATCTGTCATTCTTGCATATTCAAATGATGCTGCAGGAAGAAGGCAGTTAATTCAGCTAACAACCTAGTCACAAAAGTACTTTTCTGTAAGACAACTACCACACAGAATATTCTCACTCTGATAAGAATATTTTTTAAATGTATAGTCAAAAGTAGAGACGATGAAGCTAATACTTTGCACAGTTTCATCATAGATATTATGAAATGACTGGCTTTATTCCTGGCAATCTTCCTGCCTCAGCTTCCCAAGTGCTGGGATTACAGGTATGCATCAGTACACTCAGCCACCACTGTCTTCGTGATGCCAAAGTGCCAGCAGTTATATCCAGCAATGGGTACTATTGCTTTTGCATCGCTAGTGCAAATGTTTACACAATGAACCAAGTAATATCGTAGAACTATTATTTCGTATTTTAAGAGCACTTGCTGGGGGGCAGTACTGGGAAATGAATCCAGGGTTCTCTACCTTCCAAATTACCCAGGTAATTCAAATGATTGCAATCCTCCTGCTGTGGTCTCCTCAGTATTTGGGATTATAGCCACAAGCCACCATACCTGGCTGATTAACGCTTTGTTTTGTTTTGTTTTTTTGGTACTGGAGATGAACTCATGACCTCGTGCTTGCCAGGCAGCTCTGGTACTGCTGAGCTAAATGCCCAGCCCTGATTTAATAGTTTTGAAAGGGTTGTAAGAACCCTCAATTGTCTTTGGACAACACTTTAAGAACTGCTCCTCAAGAAAGGCACAATATGAAAATTCTTCCAATGGAATGCCAACTATTAAAAGAAATGTAAGACTAAAACTGATGTTCATGGGAATATGCTACTGTATTTGGTATGTTTAAGCAAAATCAAGTACAACAGAAAGAATATTTCCAGTTTAAGAAATACATACAGATCATATATATATGAAAATAAAATATTAGGAAAGATATATACCATAATATTAGTAAAAGTTTCCTTGAGGAAAGGGTATTTTGTTCCATTTAACCATTTATTTGTGGGTTTTAAATTAGTAAAAGTAATTTATATCATTTTAAAAATTTCTCAAAATGCCAATTTCCCTACATACAACGATTCTTTAAAAAGGAATTTTACTTCTTCCTTTACTGAAAGATAGGTTCTTTACAAAAACATAATTAGCATTACTGATAATTTAAGAAAAAAGAGACAAGAGCAAGTAAAAATGAAAATGAGAAGAACCACCATAAAGGTAGTCTAAAGTTCACAGCCATGTTATCAAAGTTACTAAAAGTAAATTCTCCCAAATAGGCCCAGATTTTTTATTATAAACCTGAAGACTGCATATATATTCAGCAAATGCCATACTGCCAAAGTTTCCAAGTGAACTGCAGCAGTTACTGAACTCTTTGTGGTTGAGTTCTTTAATAACAGTTCAACTAAATAAAGAGTAATAGTGCAGTTGCCTGCTTTGCAAAACTGATGTCAGCAGGCAATTAATTTGAAGACTCAACTTCAAAAAAACTTCAGAAATCATTACTTTATTTAGCACCAAAGGCATTTTTAATAGAACACTCTTTTTCAGCATCTTTTGATTACTACCATGTAGCCTACCATGAAGGATGTTAAACCCCATGATCTCAAATTATTTTTTAATTAACATTTTAGCTCTATCACAAGAATTGCTATCTCAGGAGGACGCCTCATTATCAATTTGTGTCTTCATTGCATCTCAGTTGGATTATGATAATTCACTATTTCCTATTTCTTGGTCTGTTTTAAAGTCACTTACAACTCTGCAGTTTTAAAGAGCTGAATTGCCTATCATAAAAAAGTTTTCTTAAGATTTGGGGGTAACTTTAACACTGGTTTTGAGGGTCTTGTAAAGAAAGCTAGGACCAAGTGGCCCCTTCTCAGCTACCTTTCCTATGGCTCCCACTGGTTTGGCAGATAAGGAGCAGGACATAAATGTTAACATCTGGTGCTGCCTCAATCATGACTGTTGTTACTTCTGAGAGCTTCACAGGGATCTCCCAAAAGGGAAAAGGGGCTGCTACAACTATGTCACCAACAGGAACATCTGAAATGGTCCCAATACCAAGTGCCAGAAACAGGTCTGCAAGTGTGACTACAATTTGGCCACATGTCTACAGCAGTGTCTAAACCCACACATAACTGGAATCTTACTTTTAGGAGCAAGACACGTGGGAAGACGATATCACCCTGCTAGGCATCAGGGCACTAAGTTATCTACCTGCAGCCCCTTGAGGATACACACTAACACAGCATCTAGTAAAATACACTCTCACCCAGCACAAGCCCAGGCGAGGTATGCCCAGCACTTGTTTAGACTGCTCCACTACAGATGTCAAAATGCCACAATCGCTTTACTGTCTGCATTACAACTAAGTCCTTTCTGTCTCCATGGTCAGTGAGATGGAGTAAATTTTTGCTCATGTAGAGTTTAAGGTGTAACCTGAGAATAGTGGGAATCAGGTCAGGAAGTATGTCTCTCATTTATTTGTTCATTCAGTCACTCATTCATTCAACATTTGCTGAGCACCTGCTTTAATGTCACACATGCTCTAGGCACTTGGGGAGCCTGCTATATCAATAATTTGATGAGGGAGCAGAAATAGTAAAGGTTAACTATATATAAGGTAAGGGATTTGATTTTCCATGATCATGGGAGCCAATAAAACCATCTATAGAAGGTTGTTTTTTGTGCTACTGCTACAGTCTGAAGTGATGGGGCTCAATTTTCAAGGCAAAGTGAAACTGCAAGGATAAGTGGATCCTACAGTAACCTCAGCCTCATCACCTCCAAGTCTCGACACTGATGACAGGTGTGTGTTCCAAGAAAATACAGTGCTTTTCATCAAGAACTATCATGTTTCTGGCTAAAGGAATGGATCTGCCAAGGTTTGGAGCTCTGGCTGCTTCCCTCCACCACCACGGTGAGCTGGGAGAAAAGGGGTGACACATGCTGCCACAACAGCATCTGACTTTGGTGGTATATGAAGCTACATATTGTGAGTCCAACTGTGACATTCTAGAAAAGGCAAAACTACTGGTAGCAAAAAGGCAGGGGTTAAAGAGGAACGATGAGGAACACAAATGGTTTTCAATGCAATGAAACTCTTCTGTATTATACTTTTGTCAAAACCCACAGAATACAACATCAAGAGGTGAATCCTCACATAAATTATCAACCTTGGTTAATGATGTATTAATGTAGGTTCATCAACTGTAACAAATGTACCACTGTGGGGCAGGATGTTGATAGTAGGGGAGGTTGTATCTGGAAGCAAGGTTTATTAAGAACAAAAATGGCTTGCCAGGTATGGTGGTACATGCATGTAATCTCAGCACTTGGGAGGCTGAGGAAGGAGGATCATTGCAAGACTGAGACCAGCCTGAACTACAAAGTGAGCTCAAGGCCAGCCTAAACTGCATAGTGAGATCCTGTCTCAAAAAAAAAAAAAAAAAAAAAAAAAGGCAAATGAGAAGGCTAAAGGCTAAATGGAGAGAAAGGATAAAAGAGCTGTTCCAGATGGAAGATCTAGTAAGAACTCTGTCATACAGATGGAAAACATCACACGGGTAGACAAGTCCTTTGGTTTAGCCAGAGTATAGAAGATGGAATGGGAAAAGAGAAAGACAAAGTCAAAAGGTTGGTTGGAGTCAGACTGTAGAGGTCTTTAAAAGATGGATAAGATGAACTGTTTTTCTACTAGTTTTCAACTCTGGCTATCCATTGAAAGAATATGTGGTATTTTCTGAAAATATCTATGTCTGACTTCCAGTTTCAAAAGTCTGGAAGGTCAGAAGTTAGAAAAATGAAGACTATGGTCTATCCAAGTTACATAAAGTAGAATAAGAGAATCTGGGCAGTAGATGCAAAAGTGATTTTGAAAATAATGACATAAGCTTGCGATTAAAATTACAATATCCATTTACCAGGAGAATAAAATGGTAAGGTGAAATTGTCATGACAACAGAAGAATATTTGAGTTCAAGGTTTTAGTCAGAGGGCAAGATGTGGCACAAGAATGGAGGTGATAAAGGGCATACAGTGGGGCAAGCTGAGACGAACAAAAGGAAAACTTTAAATTCACAGCCAGAGTGACACTGCACTGAACACAAAGGAGTGTTTTCAACAACATTATAATTTTTGTTGAATCCTTGATGTTATAAAGCAATGATTCTTGGGTAGTTCAGAAACACTAATAATAGATTAATCTCATTATGTGCAAAATAAAATATACTCTATATATGCATTTTAAAACTGATATTTAATAGAATTAACATAGTTCCTTATTAATACCAATACAACTCAACTTTCTACTAGTCTTTTTGAGTTTTCTAGAAACAAATAGAAGCAAGCAAAAAAAAAATCATATGGGGAGAGTTCACACCCTCTTCCACACAAAACACTACCATTAATGGTTCTATCAGCATTATATTTGGAATAAAAAATTACAAGACAATATAGAATGTTTTCAAAGGATAAGAGGGTCACTTTCTATCAATGTATTCTAAATTCTACTGAAGAAAGCTGCTGTATTTATTTATTTGTTTATTTAGCTGGTCTTTTTAAAACAGGGTCTTGCTCTACAGTTCGGATTGGCCTTGAACTCACTTTGTAGCCCAAGCTGGCCTCAAACTCACAGTGATGCTCTTTCCTCAGCCTTCCAAGTACTGGGACTACAGGCGTGCACCACCACGTCTGGTGTGCTGCTCAATTTAAAAAGTTGGACAAAACAAGTATTTTCAGAGATTTGATGAAAAAAGGACTGAGAGAAATAAATAGAAGGGGAGGGGATGTTTATCTACTTTCACAATACGCAAAAAAATGTTAGCTACCTGTAGATTCTGATTTCGGAACAACTGCAGCACTTTCATCCGTCCGTTTTTTTTTTTTTTTTTTTTTTTTGGTACCAGGGATTGAACTCACAACCTCGTGCTTGCTAGGCAGGCGCATAAACCACTGAGCTAAATCCCCAGCCCTCTTTCATCCATCCTTAAGCCAGAGCTATATTTGGCCACAGCAGCATAGGAGATAATACTCAAAAGCAGTACACAGACACACTTGGAATTGTCATATCTGGTGTACATGTGATCTGGTAATAATGTTATCTAATAAAATGCAACTCAACCCTCCACATGATTAGTTTGCTTATGATATAAAACACCAATGCAGGTCTATGATGTCAAGTTCACCCATCCCATAGCCTACAAATACTTGGTTGCATTACAATGTAAGTTCAATTAGGCTGCAGATTTTGTTGACTGTAAATAAGGTTTAACTCAAATGTAAAACTAACAGTCACATATTTGTTTGGTTTGTTCTGTCTTTGTAGTACTGAGGATCAAACTAGGTCCTTAGTATTGAGCTACACACCTATTCTTTTTTAAATTTTGAGACAGAATCTTGCTAAGCCACTAAGCTGCCCAGGTTAGGTTTGAACTGCAACCTTCCTGCCTTAGCCTCCCAGAATGCTGGGATCACAGGCATATGCTACGGCACCTGGCTAGCCAAATGAATATCTGAATTTGTCAAAAGTTGAAGAACATATTACAAACCAGTGAAAATCTACCTACACAGTTCACTTAGCAAACAGTAATTAAAAATTAAGTATAACACATTCAAATGATAATGTATAGATTTTATTTTCAGTGGTTTATAACAACAGTTTTCAGTTCTAGTCTGCCTCATGAGACAGATAATAATAAAAGTGCAATTTTATATTCACAAACTAGATAAAGGACTATATTTTTCGTTTTAAATACATTATGATACATCCCCACATATATGTATAAAAGATGAAAACTAGACTAAATATACTATAAGGAAAAAGAATTTTGAAAATTATGTTAGAAGTTCTTAAAATATTTCTGTTGTAAAGCAACTGATAAAAAAAAAAAAACTGAACCAAACAGATGACTTACCTTTGTAAGTATAAAAGCAAATAAAAAGTGTAAAAAAGTACATCACAGACAATAACTCTAGAGTGGACAAAAATCCAGCTACCCAGTTTGGTTCATTTTAATGCAGGAAAAATATTGGTAGAAATAATATACATAAAACTTTCCTAATTTTATGAACATGCAACAAAATTAGAAAACTCTAGTAGCATTTATTACTTAATCCAAGTCTACATAAACTTACAACTATTCGTCATGGTTGTGGCCATGTATTTATGTATGTTTATGTGTATGTATATGTATTTCTATATGTGGTCACAATCATGATACATACATATTATATATTTATATAAAATATAATATATGTGATTCTATATATTATCTTCTTTAAGAAGATAATAAACATTAAGCTCCATTACAATAGACTTTATTTTGATCACTTTCATATCTTCAATTTCAAAGACAGTGTTTGGCATGAAAAAAAGCACTCAAAGTATATGAAATACTTAAAATAATATTTAAACACTATGTTGTTAACAAAAGAATCAGAATCTATGAATTATCATTTGTTTATTAGTATAAATGATCATATTCAGTTTAAGGCTGGATACATTTTGGATCTTGATCATTTTTTACTCCCAGTACCCCATTCCTGTCCTCCCCTCTTCTCCTTCCCCAGATCCTTTCCCATCTCTGCAGAGACTATCTTCCTGTTTCCAGACATGGCTCTTATATTTTACTCTTTACATTACTTATATCTGAATCTCATATTAGAGAGCCTGTGTGATACATATTGGGACTTATTTATTTCACTTAGCATTATGGTCTTCAAATTCATCCTTTTTGCTATAAATGACTTAAATTTATCCTTCTTTATGGCTGAGTCATAAATATATACACATTTTTTTTGCCTTCACTCATTTGTTGACAGGCATGTAGGCCACTTCCACAATTTGTGCTGCTATTAACATGGGCGTGCACACATTACTGTAGTATAATGACTTTAGCTCTTTCAGGAAGATACCCAGGACAGGTATAGCTGGGTCAGATGCAATTTGTAGTTTCACCTTTTTTGAGGGATCTCCATACTCATATTCAAAGTGGCAGTACTAGTTTACATTCTCACCAACAATATATAAGGGTTCCTTTTCCTCCAGAACCTTGCTAGCATTTGTTGTATTTTGGTCTTGTTAATGGCCACTTTTTCAGAGTAAGGTGAAATCTCAAGTGTTATTTCAATTTGTATTTCTCTAATGACCAGAGACGTTGAACATTTTTTCATGTATTTATTGGCCATTTGTGCTTCATCTGAAACGTATCTATTTCTGTTGCCTTTGTGTGTGTGTGGGGGCTTTTATTTTCAGAAGTTTCATTTTTTAAATTCTTTATATTCTAAATTAGTAGGACTCTGAAGAGTAGCTGGTAAAGTTTTCTTTCCCAGCTGTGTAGGCTGTATTTCATTTTGTGTTTTCTTTGTGAGGCAGAAGCCTTTTAATCTGATACAATTCTATTTTTTGATTCTTGATATTACTTCTTGCAGAGTTGGGGTTCTGTCCAGAAAGTCTCTGCCTATGCCTGTATCTTCAAGAGTTTTCACAATGTTTCCTCCAGGAGATTCAGTGTTTCTAAATAGAGATCCCCTTTGAAGTTAGCAATAGTTGTGGCCAGGATATAGAATCAATGGGTGTAGAAATTTATTAATCTTTTTAATTTACTCTTTCACTGGCACACAGGGAAGTAATCAGATCACTGGACTCACCATCACTTTCAGATCCAACCATTCTGAAAGCCAGATCCCCTCAAATCTGTCCTCTCACCACACAATTCAGGTCCCATGTCCTTCCTGGCTTGAGCTTAAACTTCTCAGAGGATCTCTCTAGCATTACCCCCTCACCATTCTGTCCCCCCTGTTGCTATCTCCCACGGTTACTGTGGTAGGGTAACACTTCAAGCCTGGAGTGAAGCTGTAGTATACAGATGTTCAGTGGTTCAGTCCCACATATTAAATTCGTTCCCCAAATGACACCTGTTTAAACTGTCTCTGACAATACAGCAAGCACTGCACTAGGCATTTTTATCCAACTGTATCCCACTGTCGAGTCACCCTTGCAGTACAACCATATGCTTCTTTTTTCAGTTTTCCCAATGTGCCTTTCTAGGGGGCTATCACTACTAGCCCATCTATTATTTCTTCTTGAAGTCAGATTCTTCCAGACTTACCTCTTTTCTGGATCACTGGCCTTTGATTATTTGCTAGTCACCTGTGGGGCTCCTGTTTTTTAAAACTATTTGTAACAACCAAGTATCTTCAAGGCCCCAGGGAATTTAAATGGAATCCAATCAAGATTTTCTGTCCTGGACTTTGGCCTTATCCATCAAGTCCATCAGTTGGTTGGTTCTTCTGTGGCCCCATGCAGAGGGGAAATAAAATGCATAAGCAGCTCTGAGTTGGCAGTGACTGTGGTCAGGGCTATGGAAGCAATGGGTGAGGAAGTGCTTAGGGACCAGTACATGGGCCCAGGTGTTCCATGGGACCACATGTCAAAGATACAGCTTTTTGATATTTTGATTTCTTGTAATTTTTTTAAAGTATCAGTTATAAATTTCCACTTTGTTCTTTTAAATTTCCTTCCTGTACCAGTTTTGAATTTGGACTGCTCTTGTTTTTCTATGACCCTGAAAACACATCATTTGGGCTCACTCTGTTTTCTTTATATAGGCATTCACTATAAACGTTCCTCTTAGAACTACATCATTGTGTCTCCTAAGTTCCCATATGTTGACTTGGCATTATTGTTTGAGTCTAGGAAGTGTCTAATGTCTTCTGTGACCCACTGATTATTCAAGAGTGTTTTATTTAACACATTTCCACGAGCTTGAACCATCAGCGGTATATACAAAACTGTCCCATTGGGCAGCTTGTTCTTCCCAATGGAACTGTCCCATACTACCTGATGGGACAGTCATGCATATACCACCAATGGTTCAGAGCTACCCAGCAGAGAGACACACAGATTAAGACCCTGTCATGAATGTGTTCATCTCTACGTTTGTGTAATTTCTGTGATTTCTTTCATATTGATTTCTAGATTCAGGGCACTGTAATCTGACAATATGCATAAGATTATTTTGAATCTTTTGTATTTATTAAAACATACTTTACGGAGTAGTGTGTGATCTATTTTGGAATAAATTCAGTGTGCTACTGAAAAAGATGTGTGATTATTGGGTAAAACACTGTAGATGTCTATTCAACCCATTTGGTCAAAGTATAGTTCAATTCTGATAATTCCTTGTTGGTTTTTATGTCTAAGTGACCTATTAGTGATAATGGAGTACTGAATTCCCATCTCTGATTTGTACTGTTTACTGACATATTGATGACTTTTTTTTTTTTTTTTTTTGTACTGGGAATCGAACTCACAGCTGTATACTTGCATGGCAGGCACTTATGTCACTGAGCTAAATCCCCAGTCCATATTGATGACTTTTTATATGTCCAGTATTATTTGTTTTCTAAAATTGGATACAACATTCAGTGCATACACATCTACAATTGTTATCTCTCACTGTTGAACTGTCCCTTTTACAAGTATACTGTGACCATCTTTGTTTCTTGAGGTAATTTTTGTCTTGAAATCTACTTTGTCTGAACATAGCTACTGCTGTTGGATTTTAGGCTTCTGTTGTACGAGTACTGTTTTCCATTCTTTAATTTTCAGTCTATGTGTCTCTTTTTGGATCATAATTGTATGAAACATATAATCGGGTTTTTTTTTATCCTATTAAATCTGTAGCTTTTGATTGGGGAATTATGACCACTTTCTTTGAGATTTATTGTGGAAAGTACTGACTGATTGCTATTATTGCTTTTTCTGTTGTTGATTCCTTTATTTTTCCCTTTTGCTCTAAGTACTTACTCTACTTGATGTATTCCTTACTTTAGGCTCTTCTGTGCTTTGGACCTCATTGTCTCTGATTAGGATTTTTTTTTGTACTGTTGGTTTGGTTTTCATTTCTCCAGGTGCTCTTTCAGTCATGTGAAATGTCCTTATGTCTGTCAATTTTGAAAAATAGCTTTGCAGTATAAATGAATGTGGGTTGAAAACTTTTTCCTTTTATGGATTCTAAAACTTTAACCCATGCTCTCTTGGCCTTTAACATTTATGTTAAATAATCTGCTGTAATACTGATAGGTTTGCCTTTATATGTTATTTGTTGCTTTTTTCTACCATTTACCATTTGTATTTTCTCTGAAGTTGAACAATTCTGTCATTTGAAATGTCTCAACATTATTTTTTCAGTTCTCAGTTATACTTGTTCAGTAGTTGCAAACTAAATGTAATTATTAAAGTAAACCAGGGGCCAGGGATTTAGCTCAGTGCCATAAGCACCTGCCTGTCAAGCACACAGTCATGAGTTCAATCCCCGGTACCAAAAAAAAAAAAAAAAAATATATATATATATATATATATATATATACATATATATAAAATTTCTTTAAATCCTGTCCACTTATATATTAAACATGTTTATAAAAAAGTAAACCTACAAATTAATAAGCATGTTTCAGTCAAGTCTCCAAAATAATATGAAAAAATACATTTCCTCAGCAAATCTAATGCTAATTCTACTGCCTAGAGGTAGCTGAACTGTGTTTTAATGTATCATTATCCCTCAAAGATATGGTTCTCATACACGCTGCAGGTTCTGCAAAATAATACAGTGGGTTCCTCCAATTAACTTAGAAAAGTTACTCAAATCTTATTAAAATTATACAAGTTTTTAATCTAAAATTTTTACTAAAAGAATGCATTAGGAGTCAACAAAGCTAAGGTCTAATGTCTTTACCCAAATCTATGACTCCCCTTGTTTACTCATTATATCTGATACAAAAAATGCTTTGGAAGCTAAAGATAAAAACAGTATGGTAAATAGCACAAAAACAGACATATGGATCAAAGCAAGAGATTAGAGGGTGCAGAAACAACACCAGAACCATTCAGATATTTTGTGTTTGACAAAGAGGCCAAAAACTTACATTGGTGGAAAGACAGCCTCTTTACAAAATGGTGCTGGGACTGTTGCGTATGGTGGTATCTATAATCCCAGCACTTAAGAGGTTGAGGCAGGAGAATTTTGGTGAGTTCAAATCCAGACTGCACCACACAGGAAGATCTTGTGTTAAAAAATTAAACCAAACCAAACCAAACCAAACAACACACCACAAAACGGTACTGGGAAGACTGGCTATCCCTATGCAGAAAATTAATAGACACTGAACCCATATCTCATACCATGTACAAAACTAAAATCAAAATGTATCAAAGATCTAAACTATAAAACATAAACAGTTAAACTACTGGAAGATAAAATAAGCAAAACTTTGAAGTCATTGTGCAGGCAAGGACTTTCTGAACAGAACTCCAATTGCATGAGAAATAACAGCAAGAATCAATAAGTGGGATTATAACATAACTTTTAGAGTGCACTCCAAATTTCAAAACTCAGATAGCATGTAAAGATTAACTGTCAACTGGATTGGTTTGGGAGCCACATACAGGATTAGCGAAGCACACTTCTGAGTGTGTCTGAGTGAGGCATGGAGGCATGATATCGGGTATATAATCACTGGTCCCTTCCTCTGCTTTGCTTCCTGGATTCCATGAATCAAGCAGCTCTGATATGTCTTGTTTTTCCACCATGATGTTTCTGCCTTGGAGCCAGCTAACTATGAATGAGTCCTCTAAAACTGTGAGACAAATCTCTCCTCCTTTGTGTTTGTGGGTATTAGGCAATTTATCCCAGCAAAAGGAAATCTAATATAGACACTTTACATTAGTTCTACAAAGGATAGACAGATAGACAAATGAATGGATGAACAGACCAACAAATATCTCCAAATATATAGACAATAATGTACATATATAGTTATTCTCAACTTCCAGCAACCTTTGTAACTCACCATCTTTTTTCTTTTATCTTGTTCTGTAGGTGGTTCCTCATCTTCTGTTACTTTTGGTTCCTCAAGATGAGACATCAACATACAGCTACAATTTTCAAAAATATGTTTTAAATAAATAAAAATTGTCTTTAATATACTAAAAACAAGCTCTCAAAATCACTCAGAACATGCATATTTCTATATACTAACATGAGGAATAGGCCAATTAGATTTCTATTTTTTCAAAGTTTCTTAATTATGAAAGATACCTTACTTTTGAAAGAGCCAAATAAAAAAAAAATTCTATGCCTTTTTATTTGGGTAATTCAATGAACAGTTTCTAAGAAATTTATTTACAGACAACTTTTTAACGAAGTATCACTTGAGAATGGAAGGTGTACACTTTATATTTTTCTAAAAAATTGTAAGAACACTTGAAATAATTTTTTCTTTAATCTTTAGATGCTTACAAATTATAAATGCAGTAATTTAAATAGCAACATCATTAAAATACTATTAATTATGGAATAATCTACTTTGCGCTCTAAATGACATTACTGTGCTCCTATGAGGCAGTTGTCCCTGATGGCACTGGAACTTTCTGGATATAAATCATTTCATTTTGCTTATCTGCATCACTGCTCTCAACCATTAACAGAGATAACAGAAACAGTCTCCTATTCAGTCAACTCTGATTCTAAGGAGACAAGAAATGATAAATACTCTCTAGTGAAATCTCATTGATGGAGAAAACTGTTTCCTCATTTAGAACAAAAAATTCAATAATTTACCAGAATCAAGACTTTCTTAACCAATAAACTGTGACCAAAAAAGTTTGGTTTCTCTTATGTTTTACGGTAAGTACAGATAAAGGACAATCCCTGACTCAGCTGTGTAAACAACTTTGAATTTAGGGTTAAGGACAGGTGCTGATGAAGAAACTTGATCAGACTCACTCTCACAGTGGACATGGACGTCTTTTACTCCTGTTCCTTAAGATTTAAAACAATGTGAAGGGCTGGGGAGGGGGCTGTTTCTGACCCAATTCAGTACAAACTGGTATGATCAAAGATAAGAACTTTAGGCTATATGAGTGTATTGTCTAACTAATTGCATGGCCTTTATCTCCCAGACAGTGGCAAAGCTCTGTCCACTGTGATGTATAACACAAATGTAGCACAAAGTGAGGAAAATAAAACATGACTATATCAACTCTAAAATTATGTCACAAAGTGAAATGTCTAAATTACAGTTTGTGTTTCAGAACTAATTAATAAAGAACTAAATAATAAGATGAAGCTCTTTTATAGGCACCATGCAGATTTGAATTCCAACTACAATATGGATCTCAATAGGCACACATTTTATTTTGCATGAAACCATTCCACTGTGCTGCATAATCTGTTAATTTACTTTTATAGAAAAACTTTTTTGCCTTTCTTATACTAAAAGATTTATCATCTTAATAATGGAGTATATTTTGGAGATAGACATTCCTTCCCCACTCTCCTTTCCTTTCCTCTTTCTCTTCCCCTCCATCTATATCTGCCTCTCCCCACTTCTCTCTCCTCTGGCTTGCTTGTTCTCTCACTTGGTCACTAAAAAGTACCCAAAGACAGACTATTTGCAGACCTGCAAGTTGCACTTATTGGGTCTCAGGAAGGCAGAAAATGAAAAAAATTCTCCTGTAGGAAAGTCTCCAATTAAAGGTCAAATCTGATTTTGTCAACAAAGATTAAAGGCAGGCATTCATGTTTTACTTAAAAAGCATGTAAGAATGAATAGATTTGTAATAAACTAAAATGTGTGAATTGTGAGCACAATAATAGTAGTACTAACATGACAATAACAAACCAAATTTAAAAAGGGCACCTTTCCATTTTATACTCAGCTTGCACCTGATATCATCCAGAGGGCTTGGTTAAAGTACAGACTGCTGGGTACCTTCCAGAGTTTCTGACTCAGCAGGTGCAGGTAGAGCCTGAGAATGTATAGTTCTCACAATTCCCTCTGTAATGCTTACTCATAATTTCCTCCATAATGTTGATGATAACTAATGCTATTGGGGGAGGAGGCATAAACACTTGTTAACCAGTCTCATATTAGGCCACATCACAAAATGTTTCCTATTTATATGTCTCTGGACACTATGAAACTGATTTCAACAATGAATTTTTTAAAAATACTACGTAATTGGTTTCTGTGTAGATTTATATGAGAAATCATTTATGGATCACTTTATCTAAATTATGCTAATATTATTTAGTTGGTCTTTGTAGTGGAAACTTTGATTTCTTACATAATCATCCTCCTTATTAAAACCTTGAATCTGCCCAGTTATTTTCTCTTTCCATGGTACCACATGCTTCTGCAAAGGAGGATCCCAGACCCAGGGCCAGCATTCAATAAACTATCATGGTTAACCTACTCCTGGGCAATGGCTGCTTGTGGCTGGAGCACATGTAAAGAATCCTGCCCAGTTAGATCTAAAGGAAAGTTTGATGTTCTAGAAAAGGTTCACCTCTGTCTAAAAAAAAAACAAAAAACAAAAAAAACTTGTCTACCCTTGACATTGTCATGAGCCTTAATGCTTAGAATTACTTTGTGAGGATGACAGAAGGTATCTTGCAAATGAGATTAATGGGGTGATGGGGGAGGGAAGCGGCACCCGGGTTTTAGATGCTAGAACAGTCACAATTATTTAATTATGGAGCTATTTATCTACTGTAGCTGTTTCGTAGTCAGAGACAACATTCTTTATTGAGGTTGAAAGTCTTTATAGTCCTTTATATAAATATGTTATTAAAAATTTTCATCTCTAGGCCCAAGCCAAGAAACCCTCTCCCTTTCCTGATAAACCTGTTTACTTCTATTTGAAAATAAGAACTATGTAATTCCTAATGTTACTCGTTGCACTGGCTGTTAAGACAGTTCACAGTCAAGTTCGTTATCTGAAGGCCACAGGTTTCCCCAGTTAAAAGAGTTCTTATTTATATTTCTTCAATCCAGGCTGGGGATTTACCTCAGCAGCATAAGCGCCTGTCTTGCAAGCGTGCGGTCGTGAGTTCAATTCCCAGTACCGATTAAAAAAAAAAAAATTTCCTTCAATCCTTTGTTAATAATGTTCTGACTATGAGCTTTTCTTATGTATAGTCTCAAATTATCTTATGGTCTTGATGGAAACAATTAACTAAATATTATATATTACCAATGCAGAAAAAGCACCATGAAGGAACAGAAAAAGATGTAATAAATTCTTTAATTCTAGAAAGGAATTTTAGAGGTAGGTATTTATCAAGCAGGGAAAGGCTGAGAGAATGACACAACAAGGAGAAGAAATACTGCTAGTCAAGCCATCAGTTTAAGTGCTTGGAGAATGATGAACAATCTGAGGAGGGAAAAAAAAAATAGGGAGGCAGAATCAGCTTCATTATGTGAGGAACTGGGGTTTTAAGTAGGACATGGATGAGAGAAGGCTGGAGAGAGAACACCAAGGAAGTCATTAGGATCTACAGAAGTTAGGATAACATAAAAGTGATAATTGCAGGCCCAGAAAATGAGGTTTCTTTTAGTATTTTTTCCATTCTGCAGAGCTATCTGGTGGATCAATATCAAATACAGGAAGAAAAATCCTTATAAAATCCTAAATTTTACTTCTGTTTCAAATAATAATGCTTCTTTTATCACTGGTACACTTTATACTCTGTAACTATAAAAAATCACAATTTATGTGTCGTTTTATTGCCACTAGGGTTCCTAAAATGTTGACTAAACTCTTCATCCCTTTTCACCTCTCAAACTTTGGCAAGTGGCTATCAATTTCATTTTCCAATGTTTCTGACAATAAAATATCATACTGGGAACAAAAAGGAAAACATGCTAATCAGACAGAGAGAAAACAAATTCTTAACATCATCAACACATTTTTCTGGCAAGTGAAGTAAGTTTTCTAGTAACTAAAATATTAACAAGTTAATAAAATCCAGACTTATAAACTCACAAAATGAAACTCTTCTTTCCCCTAAAAAAATTTCATTTTCTATACCATTCTCAAGAAATAACTAATAGCAAGATTAACAGTAGCCAAAGATTGGCTCTTCGTATATTTGGGAATATAAATTTCTCCTACTGGTAGGTAAAATAAGAAATGAGACTATGGGAAAAACTCATTCACATTTTATTTCCCCACATAAAATATTCTATTTAAAAATTTAAATGCCTGGTGGGCGGGACGTGCACACTACTGATCCTAGTACTCTTGAGAGCCTTAAGCAAGAGGATCACTGCCATTTTGACGCCACTCTTAGAGTTTATATTTGAAGTCTAAAATGTACTTGGAAATCTTAAAGCACCTAATATTAAATCACAAAACAAGAAGTCCATTCAGAATATCATTATAACATAAAAAAGCTGATTTCAAGTTCAGCTTAAGCAAAATATTTAAATATTTTAAGCAAAACAATGGATAAAATTTTCTGTATAAAGGACAAAACTACAAACCTACTATACTGTTGTTTATATGGCAACAGACAGCATGATTTAGGTAACCCCTGAATGCAAATGTGATTAGTTGAATGATTCACCTACTCTTTATATGTTCCTGTCTCAGGATCTTCTGTCATGACATCATGAAGGCCCTCCACTGAGATATTTATGATTCCGCAGAATTTATCTTGGATAACACTAGAATAAAAGAAGAGCAAAATATATTAATTGGAGTATTTTAACAGGTGATTATTTTTTTAAAAAATCTAAATATTGTCTTAAGCATGAAGAGAACTTTTAGTTTTGAAATACAAAAGAAACTTCCAGGATTATTTCATAAGGCAAAAACTGTATACATACATTATAAATTTCTCTTTCACAAGATTATTACTACATTTAGATACAGTGGGATTAGACAAGAGACATTTTAATACTCTCTTATAAGCATCTTGTATTAATTTTGTACCTAGAAAGGTAAATACACAAAAGTGCTGACTAAAGTATCTGCTCTTTTGGAAACACTGTCAAGAAAAAGAAAAGACATGATCTAGTATGGAAGAAAATATTTGTAAAATATGTATCTGATAAAGGGCATAGATCTGGAATATACAGAGAAATAATATTCCAGTAAGCAAAATAACTTCACCTTGTTCATCCGAACAAACATTTCATCAAAGAAGAAAGGCAGGTGGCATGTGAGAAACTGAAAGAATGTTCAGCATCATCAGGCAGTAGGGCAAGGAAGTGACATTAAGAATGACAACACCAAGTGCTGATAAGGATGAGATACAACAGGAACTGTCACACACTGCAAGTAAAAATTTAAAACGGAACATTCACTTTGAAACATTTTTTATGTCTTATTTTTGTTCCTGTAGAAATGAAGATTGAACTCAGGGTTTCTGTACTGAGCTACATTCCTGTCCTTTTTTGAAAAATTTTGGGACAGGCTGCCAGTAAGTTGTTCAAGTCCACCCACACTGGACTTGAATCCTCTTCCCTCAGTCTCTCAGAGTTCTGAGATTACAACTCTGCACCACACACCTAGCAGCATGTTATTTTTTATAAAATTAAACATATAATCAATCCACACTTAGGTATTTACTTAAGACCAAAGAACTATTATAAGACCCATATATGAATATTTATGATAGTTTTATTCATACTAGTCCCAAACTGCAAATTCAAATGTCTATAAACTACTGAATGGATGAAGAAATTATGGAACACATAATGGAGTGACACTCAGCAATTAAAAGGAACTAAATACAAGTACCTGAAACAACAAGAACAAATCTAAAAAACATGCTATGAGAAGACAGATTCCATAAGCATCTGCCTGGCAAGTGTGAGATCATGAGTTTGATCTCCACCACCAAAAAAAAAAAAAAAAAAAAAAAAAAGGCCGATTTAAAAGCCTATATAGTGCATCACTCCACACATGTCACTTCTTAGGTAAAATTATTTGGTCTGTGGTTCCCTGGCAAAGAAACAAATGGAAAATTCTGGGATAACAGAAATGTTCTGTATCTTGAGCATGGCAGTGGTTACACTCTGTGTACATTTATAAAACTTCACACTAAAATGGAGTTTTTCCAGCTGGGCATGGTGGCACACATCCGTTATCCCAGCACTCAGGAAGCTGAGGCAGGAGGATCACCATGAGTTCAAGGCCAGCCTAAACTGCATAGTGAGACCATGTCTCAGAAACAACAATAATAATAATGAAAAGGGATTTTTCAATATTCAGGTAAAATATACCTGAATTTTCAAAAGGTAAAAGCATATAATCCTGCAGGTACAATAAATTATAGGAATTTAAAATTAACAGAGTGAGTAGTTAAGTCCTGCCTCCAAAGAAAGAACTTATAGCATCATTCCTGCAAGGGGTATTATAACCATGTTTCATATACTTCACTAACATGCATAATTAATTTTTAAATGTTCAGTGAAGTAGTTCCCAAAGTCAGCACAGTTTGGTCACTTACCCCTTTGGGAAGTCAAAGACTAGCACATTCAAATACGATCAAGCTTGGGGAACCCAATCACCAGACAGGCAAAATAATAATTAGTAGACATCATTTTGATATATCCTAATCTGTACATAATGCCTGATTTCAAAAGGCTATACATTTACATCATTATAGTCTCTTTATAAAAGGCTGGTGGCACACACCTGTAATCCCAGCACTTGGGAGGCTAAGGAAGGAGGATCACTGTGAGTTTGAGGCCACTATGGGCTACATGGTAAGTTCAAGACAAGGTTGAACTACAAAGCAAAACCCATTCTCAAAACAAACAAACAAAAAACCAGACAGACACACACACACAAAAAAACTCTAAAGAACCATATAGTCCATCCTATTTGCTTCAGTAAGAATTAGAAAGCCAAGATTTCACCCTATAGCTAAGTCAGTCCACCAAAGTTAATTCATTTCTAGTACAGCTTATATCTAGATGTCTTCCCAAACAAAGCCTCATACCCTTGTAGGTGGGGTTTTTGGGAGGTAGCTGGATCATAAGTTGTGTAATAACTGGATTTGTCCACTGATTGTTTTAGCATGGGTCTGGAGGTGGGTGATGGGAAGACCTAACCTGGGTGTGGGTGGCACCAACCAATAGGCTTATAGCCTAGATGGAACTAAAGGAAAAGCAGAAGGCTATTACCTCCTGCCTGCCATGCCATGGACTGTTTCTTCTGCAATGCTGCTCTGGCATATTACCCTGCATTGGAGCCAGCCAACTACAGGCTGAAACCTTTACTTTAACTTGTAGGTATTGGGTGTTCTGCCCTAGCAAATTATAACTAAGACAATTTCTCTGGATCTCAGTGTCCTCAACTATGAGTAAATGTTAGTCTCAGAGGAGGCAAATGTTAGAAAGGATATAGCCTTTTTCCTTTCTTAATGCAGAATAATTCAACATGAACTCATCATGGTATGCTAGCACAAACAAGATCTGAAAATCCCTCATAACTTAACACCATTCTGGTAGCTGTAAACACTAATCTCCATTAGATCAAAAAGACAAAAGCCATCTAGACTCTTAACTTCCTAGCTTTGGCCAGAACTTTATTTCAGTATTATTTGGAAACAGTCTACTTAGGTAATTGCCTTATCTATTTGCAATAACTCCAATCATCAACTCTACACCTAGGAAAACCAGAAATTTTACAAAGAATCAATGAAATGCTGAGCACTGTGTATTTTCATAAAATACTAATTATGAATTTTCACTTTCCTAAAAGCTATCTGGAAACCAAAGTGTGACTATGTTCTACCATGTGGCATGTCAATTATGAAGCTACATTAAAGAAGGAAAACTATTCTCATCCTGGAATGTTTACTAAGTGCCAGAAAGGATGAGAAAGATGCTGAGTTCAAAAAAGAGAAAATGTCTATGTCTCAGGGTAAAAAGGAAAGCCAGTTGGCTTTGAATGGGAAGTGTCACACTAGTGAAGAACTGAGGAAAAAGAGGAAGGAAAATATTCATGTCATATTCTGCAATCAGTAAAAACATAAATTATAGAAGAATTTTCTTCAAAGCAATCAAGTCTAAAAAAAAATCTCATCAAAAAATGCACCTTAATTACTACTCATTAAGCAACTTGGGGAAAGTGTCTCCAAATACAGAAAAAATAAAAAACTCAAGAGACTTATACTTTCCTGGCATATAGAATATTTAGGTAAACATTAAGAAGTTATCATTCCTTTTCTATTATAGGTATTATAATATATTCCCCCAAATGCTTACCATTTTATAATAAAGCCTTTAAACAAATATTTGATATACAATACTTACTACAAACTTTACTAACATGAAATTTTAGCTAATATTAAGCCTTTACTTCATCTTTTATTCATATAACACTCTTAACCCTTTTGTTTCATAAGAATCTTGTCTTCTATAATTACACACTCTTTCTGAATTAAGTGATTTAAAATGTAACTAGAAGTTTAAAATTGAAACAACCAAAAGAGAGCTATAAACCTACAGTGAAATGAAACAGGAAGAAAAGGAGGGAAAAGATAATTTATTCCTAAAAACAAGTCAGATTCTAGATAGTACTTGCTGTATTTCTTGATGAAAATCACAGATTTTTCTTTTATGCACGTTACATGTTGGTGACCTGAGCATTTTCTTAGAATTCTTCTCGTCTACCATACTCACCTATTCAAATCAGATGTTGGCAATGAATGTAATCATTATGTGCTACAAACGTGTACTAAAACACAAAAACATCATATCAGATGTTGGGTACAACAAAAGGCCACCAAAGGAAGCCATGCAATCTTAGTGTTTCTCTCTCCCCCCCAACCTATCTCTGTCTTTCTCTCTCTTTCCCACCAGCCTAGCTAACTCACTCCCCCACCCCAGCCTAGCTAACCCTTTTTGGTCAATAGGTCACCATTTACTCAACATTCTGTGTGGCAGACATCATGACAGGGTCTAGGTATAAAAAAGATGGTCAACTCAGAGAATTCCAAAACTAAAAAAGTCTAGTGTGGGTGTGTTGAAATTAAATGTTGCCTGTTCTTTTGACTCAAATGAAAAAAAAATTTTTTTTGTGCTGTGCTTTTAAATTCAGAATCCTTTTATGGACTAGAAAACTGTAAGAAAGATAAATTAAGCAACAAATTTAGATGTTCCCTGTTTGTTCATAATCAAGTTATACATAACATCCTATACTTCATTTTAAATTGTAGAGGAATGTCCAATTTGTTAACTGGCACTCAAAGTCAGAACAGCCTATGTCCTGGACATTGGTAGAGAAACAACAGCAACCCATTATTCCCTAATTCCCATCACTGGGTCCTATGCACTTGATTCCTTCTATCACTCAAAAACTTGGAACTTTTAGGTTCATTCATTTTTCACTTCATCAGGAGTGCTGCTACTACTAAGTAAAGCAATACAAATATTTATATAATGTTTTCATTTAATAATGCTAAATGGGACCTTACTAATTCTATCCATTTTTTAAAATTATTGAAGAATTCAAGGAGACAAATATGCACTTTTATTCTAGTACCTTAAATGTCATTCTTTCTCCTTATAAGTTTTATATATTAAGCACTTCAGTAGCCTCTAATAAACCACATTTCCAAAGTTATAGTGCATTACTCTGCTTTCACTGGTTGCAATTAGTGAAGTCTCTACTGCCTAAACTTAACAGTTCTGACTCCAAAATCTGTGCTTACTTCCTTTCTGCTCCTCACAATGGACTCCCTTCTTTTACTATTCATCTTCATTCACACTTCTTTATAAAGTCTTTCCTGACCACGTGACTGAGTTCTCTGTCATTTGAATGCCAAGTAATATAAGACCTCTTCACTAATTTGACATACAACTCACATGGCATCTTTCACATTTTTTTCTAATGTCTTTTAATTTTTTAGACTTGCTCTAAGATTACAAGTAACTTGAGGAAGAGACTATGTGTTGCATTTCTTCTTCACAGTACTAGCAACAGACCCAGGGTTGTACACATGCTAGTTTACTGGTCTAAAGTAATGGAAAAGTTCCATTTCCACCTCTTTTTACTTTCATTTTGAGGCACTGTCACTAAGTTCTCCAAGCTGGCCTCAAATTTGTGATTCTCCTGCTTCAAAGTAGCTGGGATTATAGGTATGCAACCACCCATAGTCATTTTTATATCCTATAGGGTAACATGAAGCACAATGTGAACACTCAATAAATGAGAAAATTAATGATTCCCAAAGCTTCAGAACTGTTACCCTTCTTTTTGTCTTACAATTTTATTTTTATTTGTTTTTTATTTTTTAATTGCAAGTGTGGATAGCTGAGTTGTATTTAACAGATACTACAAATGATGACAAGAGCCAGAAAAGAGAGCAGAAGTTGGCAGTGCTATAAATTCACTTCTGAAATATTCATTGTAAAAAATACAAGCAAAGTTTAACATAAAGGAGAAAAGACACGAGAATAAAAGGAAAACCAAAGGAAAAATATTAATAAAAAAGTATTAATAACCTATGCGTTTCTACCCTTTTTACAAATTGTCAAATTTTACTTTCGTTATTTTTATGTTTGATATTTTATGTTATTCACCCAAGTTACAAATTTGTCATGAAAATAGCACAAGCCCTTTTATTTATGTGTTTATGGACTTACTTATTTTTGTGTATGATGATGGGAACTGAACCCAAGGTCTTGCACATGCTAGGCAAGGGAGCTACTATTGAGCATAACTTAAAGCTCCAACACAGGCCTTTTTAAACATTTGCATGTTTTGTTCTTCGAATAAAGAGTCCTATTTATCTGAGGATTTTTTATACATGGATTCCATCAACTACAGTTTAAAAATATTTGCAAAAAAACTGCAGCTGTAATGAACATGTAGACTTTTTTCATTGTTTTTATTAGAGCCTAACAACTACTTACACAGCATTTACATGATAGCAAGCATTATAAGTAATCTAGAAATGATTTAAAGTACATGGAAGGATGTGTGAAGATTATACATAAATACTACATTACTTTACATAAGGCCCTTGAGCATCTGCAAATTTTAATGTCCACACAGGTCCTGAAAGCAATCATCTATAGACAGCAAAGAGCAACTGTTGTCTGAGAAGTGATGATGCACAGGTACAAGCATTCAATGACAGCATGAATATTTGTACTCAACATAAAGACCATGATCATTTAAATCAATTCCATATAGTTTTCAGTTAACCTCTTTCAGTCAAATGCACATGAATAAAACTTGTTCTTAAATATTATCTAAGTATTTCATAAGGGCTTTTCTAGGTATATAGTAAAGATTACAGCTGTACAGCATGTGAACTGCAAAAATTATGCAGTCATTTTTCTGCAAACAAAAAAATGTTTCTGCAAACATTGTTGTTTCTGAAAACAAAGCTATGCAATAAATACAAGATAATCATAAAGAAGTATCTTCAGGACAACTGAAAAAAGCTAACTGTCCTACTGGTATTAAAGTTATATGAAAAGATTGTTGTAGCTTGTAATTAATTCCTACAGAAGTCCTTACATGTCACACAGCTAACACCAAAATGAGAGTAATGTGCTCTGGAACTCTGAATGATAATGAAGTCATTGATGTCAACATTAGTAAAGATACTACTGCACCTATCAATGAAGCAGAAAATGGTGGGGGTTGTGTATTGGTTGGTTTTTTGAAACATGGTCTGGCCTTGAACTCACTAGGTAGCCCAGGCTGGCCTGAAACTCATGGTGACTCTCCTGCCTCAGCCTCCAACTGCTAAGATTCTAGGTATGTGCCACCACACACTGACGGTTTTAATGTTTTAAAAAAATTAAAGATCAAAGTAAAAGGCAGCAGTTTTAAGTTTAAAAATGTTAAAAAAAATATTTACATAAAATTATAATATGAAAGAGGAAAATATATCTAAAAATATTTTATAGTGTTTAAAAATAAATATGTATAATTAATGTCATATAAATAGAATTTTGATCACTTTGCAACAGTTTTTGAAATATAATGTAAAGTCTTATGTGGTTTTCTTCCAGAAGATAATGGATGATCACAATATACTCAGGCCTGCCTCAATCAAGCTCCTTGCCAAATTCCTCCTTGGTACTGCCAGCACATTCAATGAATGCTGAGCTACATAGAACCCTAACACATCTGCATCTTCTCTCATCCTCTCTTGCCAACTGCACAAGCACCTAAAATTTAAAGATACCCAATACCAAATGTATGAGTATCTCCCTAACAACAAATAAACAAAAACTCAGAAAACCAAAACCAGGCTCCCTTTCAGATTTTCTTACCTGAGTAAAGTGCATTTCTTTCAATCCAGTAAATCAAGCCAGAAACCTTGGGTCCAGTTTTGATCTTTCTTTATACTCACCATTCCAAATCCCAATGCTTTAATATCTCTGAAAAATCTTTGTTACCACTTCTTTGCATTTTTACTAACACTGTCCTATAAGCCAATTCTGCCTCCAGCTTGAACTACTTTGTACTTCTCAAATAGGAAAGTCTCCAGTACAGGTATCTCTCACCTAGATAACTGACTCAGATTCCCATCCAGTTAATTCTACCTCCTGTGTTACTGTTCCTTCCAGAAGTGGTGAACTTTCTAAATGGTGTATTTGATGGTGTTTCTCCACTGCTAAAAAAAAACCCTCAACGGTTCCTCCAACTCATTCTCCACAGAGACAGTAGTGTTTTTTTTTTTGCAAAAGGTAAATGTCTTTCTCTTGCTCATGTCATCATTAACAATCATGGACTTTATACAGAATATTCTACAGAGTGGTACATATGTATACATTCATGCTAAAAGAGTATTACATTACTTCTATAACTTAAATTACCAGCTATATTAAAGATTCTCAATCAAAGCTATTCACATCTCCTAAGGGTTCTTTTATCTTCTACAAAGTTGTATTCTTCCCCAGTCACAGTCTCTCAAAATCATGGCCTAAGTACTTATATTTACATAAGTAAATTACAAAATTTACTCTATTGCACTGGATAATGAAAGGTTAAGAACTATGTACTGGCCTTTACCAGGCAAACCTCCTTCCTAAACCTCTGTATGCTAAATATTTCCACTTGGACATCTGATATGGACCTCAAATTCAATCCCTCTAAATTCATTTTCATAGTCTTGCCCAGTCCCTATTTTCGATCTTTTGTCCTCTTCTCAGTGAACACAGCACAAAACTGCCTAAGGCAAAAAGATAACAGCTTTTAATTCCCCTTCACCTGTCACTCTTTAGACAGTAACCAACACAGGGCATTTGACTCAAAGTAACTCTTGATCCATTGATCCTTTGGCCACAACCCTGGCCCAACTCTCCAGTACAGGTATCTCTCCTGACTCAGATTCCCACCCAGTTAATCCTACTTCTTGTCTTACTGTTTCTTGTAGAAAGGATGAATTTTCTAAATGGTAAATTTGATGGTATTTCTTCACTGCTTAAAAATCCTCAATGGTTCCCTGTTGCTCTCAGGATAAAGCACATTACAATAGTCCTTGTCATCCAATATCTCTTTCCAGTTTAAAATCTTACAACCACCACTCACATGAACTCTAGCTATACTGAGTTTTAGATCCCAAAAAGGAGCATTCTTTCATTTTTCATTCGTTCTCTCTCTCTCTCTCTCTCTCTCTCTCTCTTTCTCTCTCTCTCTCTCTCTCTCTCGTACCAGGGATCGAGCTCACAACCTTGTGCTTGCCAGGCAGGTGCTTATGCCACTGAGCTAAATCCCTAACCCACAGGATTTTTTCTTTAACCCTTCTGACATGCTGTTATTCAACTTTCTTCACTGTATATTTCGTGATGTCACTTTTTTAATAAAGCATGTCTCGCCTCCACATATACCAGTAGCATCTCCAAATAGAGTACTTACCATACTTGTAAACTAACCATATGTCCTCTATATTTTAAATTCTACCTATATAAAAATCATAACTATTTTTTCACAATTATAACCCTAACACCTTGGTAGCAAGAGCATGAAATTAAAAGCATCAGCCCTAGTTAAGCATAAAGTGTCACAAACTATGAGAATTCAAGACAATTTCTGCATGTTTTCTTTCTTGTAAAATGTAGGCACTATTACTACCTTAAAAGACTTTATAAACATTCCATGTGAAGTTATACTATACTAAGTTAACATAGTGAAAGGCATACAGAAATGTTAAGATACTAATACTTGTTAGTATAGAAACTATCAAAGAATATTGACTTAATAAATACACTATTCACAAATTATTAAAATAATATATTTTAATAACTCTATGTACATATAATTCATTATATTTCCAAGTAAAGTATATAAGTTGGTGGGAAGCATTACATTTTATGTCCATATTGTTGGCACCGTTGTTCTCATATAGCCAATATTTAATTGAGTTATAAAGCAGAATGTTCAAAGAGAATGACCTGTGCCTCATTTTCAGGAACAATTTGTTTACGAAGATGAATCTGCTCCAAACCAGGGCTTTCTAGAGAATTTGGGCTGGTGTTACAAAGTGAAGTAGTTACATTATACCTTGCTGTCTGATAAAAGCTGTAATACTCAAGTCTATTTTCCCCTGAGTTTTCTGGTGCCTTTAGTTTTTGTTTACATTGAACAACTTTGTAGATCAAGAAAATGATTAAAACACAAGCTAAGATGAAAAAAACTAGCAAAATGTCAAAAGCCTCATTCAACTTCTCAACTTCTTGGGTACAAGTCAGTGATGTTTTCCCTGACACTGAAGCATCAATCGGTAGAGCACTTTTTTCCAGATTCAAGTTAACGGAAGAAGTAAGCTGTACTTGCACAGGTAACACTGCAGTAGTCTCTAATGGATTACCAGGGGTATTCTCTTGAAAAAATCTATTGGCAGGTGAAGTACGAATTCGCTCCCAGAGATTAACACTTTCAGTCTCAGTATTTTCCAAATGTTTCCCAGGTGTGGTTACTTTATGCCAGGTCATCATTAATGCAGTGGTCTTGTGACGAATACGAAGAGATTTTACAGCCCAAGCCCTGGACACATTTGTTGAAGATGTAATGCAATTTGTAATGTCAGTTCATTTAACATAACATAATGCTCTGCCACGCATGAATGGGGGATTCTGACAATAGATGCTTAGAGTAATAGCTGAAGATGCTAGCCAGTCTCGAAGGCCCAAAAGTTTGCAGGATTAGAATGTGCCTGAAGATGAATCAATGAAGACAATGGTTTAAGGACCCTTGGATGTAAGTCTGTAAGATTATTAAATGACAGATTAAGGATCTTCAAAGATGCTCCCATGTTTTCAAATGTATGATTATCAAAACTGATTATTCTGATTTTATCTAACTTAAGGTAAGTTTAAGTATTTAATAAACTAAATGTGTCAAAGTTTAAATCTACTAAATTATGACAAGATCAAAAGATTATTAATGCCACTAAACCCATCTCTAGTAACATTTTCAATTCTTGAATTTTTCAGAAAGAGATACTCTAAATTGATAAATCCTTTAAATGCAAATGACCATTTTGTTTTAATGGACATATAAGACAAAGAGAGTCAAGATTTTTAAGTGTTTCAAGAGCATTTGATGGTATATTTGATAAATTACTTTCTAGATACAATCAAGGTTTTTGAGTTGTTGAAAGCCTAAGTCTGATATCCTTAAAATTTTATAGCTTGAGAAAAATTTTATAGATTGATAAATCAAGTATCTGAAGAACAGCCATACCAACAGTTACCATTCCCAAGGACAGTGAAGCAATTTCTTTGTAGGTTTAAATATTAAACTGAAACTAGATCTTTAAACATCCCTCTTGCAACAAAGGATACTTGATTACATTGTAAATATAAATTATGAAGATTTGAAAGTCTCTTAAAAATTCCAGGATCTAAGCATTTTATAAAATGGTTATTTAGATACAGAAAATAAAGATGCCCCATATGAACAAAGGCTTTTGGATACACATACAAAATGCTAGAATTATCCAAATGCAATGCTACAAGATAATTAAATCTTGTTAACTCATTTTCACTTACATGAGATATATTATTTCCAGTTCAACAGGAAATCTTACTTTCAGGAAAATTCCTAAGAATACTTGTAAGGCCTAAGTTAACGGCAGTTAATTTGTCTCCCAGTGCAGAGCTGACAAACAAATATCCAAATATCTTGTTATGGAATAGCAATACAAGAAAACAGCTAACAAATAGAAAGAGTCCTGGGCAAGGCAGAAAAAACTGTAATCTACACATAACCCTGGTTGGTTTTTCTGTTCATATCAGAATTGGCTATATATATATATATATATATATATATATATATATATATATATATAACTTCACATGATCAGAAAGTCCTTAAAAATGTAAAATTTCTGTATTCTACTTTAATTAGGATCAGCCAACATAAACTATACTATGTACAATAGTATAAAACAACAAATGTTTAGAATATGATCTAGAATTATTAACATCTGCTGGCCATTAAATGACTACTTGACAAAAAGATACTTCAAGTTTAATGAACTGAAAAATGTTAATTAATTTAAAATATCACAATTGATTATAACAAAGGTGACAAATGATGTAGAAATGACAGCATATGGATATATATCCTTTGTCAATTTAAAATTTAATATCAAATAACAATTTATGAAAAACTAATATATTCCACAACAACCAAACTAAGCTACAATATTTCATGAAACTGAAATATTTTTCATTCCAGTTAAAAGTTTATATTTAAATAAATAATCTTACCAAGGATAGGAAATTGATATTATTAACACCCAGCTGATTCAAGTAAAAGTTTTCTTTTTAAAACTGAAGGACGACATTGCTAAACTCCGTTTCTGTTGACCTCCAGCTCTTCATACCTTTTTTTTTTTTTTTTTAGTCACAGCTTAGTCAGGAAACACCACTCTCCACATTGGTTCCTCTACAGTCAGTGTGCAAAACAGAGGTTGCCATGGATACAGGAAACTGAGAGACGGGAAGTAATTTTATCTGTGTTTCAAAAGTATTGTTGAAAGGAAATCTCATGAACTTATTTTTCAGAAAGCATTCAGAGTTTTCCTACGTATGCAGCTAAGTATCTCCTAGGATTTAAAAATAAAATTTTTTTTACAAAGATACTGGAAAATTTTAGATTCCCAGAATTCAAATACTAACAGGCTCTCATTATTAACTGGTAACTAGAGTGGAAAAAGTAAACTGAAATAAGTATGTAAGATAATACAACTTTTAGGAATTTTTACATACATATAATATTTATTTTTGTATTTAAAAATACTTCAAACTTCAACTTTATGCTTTTTTCCTTTAATAACAATAGGTAAAATTAACAAACAAGTTGGACCTAAAAATACTAAATATTAACAATCAATGCCTTTTTCATATATGAAAGTGTATGCCTTGGGTTATGACACAAAATTAAACGCCAAATTACACAAACTATGTGTGACAAAATGGAGAGAGTAAAACAAGATTCTAAAACACACACACACACAAACACACACACACTGGTTTGATCCTTTTAGAACAAAAATGAATCTGTGTCTACTCTGTGTTTTAAGGTACAGATTCAAAGTTGAATATAAACTGATTGTAGTGTATTACATAATTCTTAGTGTATTAAATAATTAATTTTTTTAAAAAGTTCAATTGTTTAGGCTTTTCTAATTCTGATTTTTATGAATATTACTAATACTTTTGGCAGCCAGGACATGCTCAATGGTAGAGTACTTCCTTAGCATGCATAAGGCCCTGTGTTCAATGCAGTAACAGCAGCAAAAAGTAAAATACATAAAGTATCAGTAGTAACATATATAACTATAAACTCTCTCAATATTAAAGGATCTTTATTTCATATCAAGATACATTCTTTGAATAGCAATGTGAAATATCTTAATAAAAATACTTGGTTCGATACCTAGCACAATCTCTCTATGACTATAAAAATTAAGAGATGCATATTGGATAGCAGATTTTTATCAAAATGTTTTATAATTCTCACAACTATCCCTTGTAGCTGGCTACTCTTATTTTACAGATAAAGAAACTTGAAAACAACAATGAAACAAATTATAGAAAGGACATGCATCAGAGGTAGGAGTCAAGTTCCTCAAGTCCATTTCCTTAAGCACTGCATTTTCAGAAACATACGAAGTGGCATAATGCACAGCCCAGAGAATTTTGAATTGCATTGTACAACTTAAAGACTTAGAAAAAGCCAAAGGGTCCATCAAAATCAAAATCAAAATCTAAGGGAGAATACTACAAGGCACTAACACTAGAGTATTAACTATTTTTGTTCTTCATTTCAGAAGTTTCCAAAGCAGACAAAAATACTCAGATTCTTACAAGTAAAGTTTTAAGAAAATTGTACTAAGGAAAAATGACAATAAAATAAATCTTATACTTCTCACATTGTAACTTAACTACAATTAAGACAACTAGTCTAAATTCCCAGGTTGATGTGCTAAAAATTACAGTACTAAGCAAAGCGAAGTTTAACTTTATTTGTCCATCTATGAATTTCTGTTCTTAGAGATAGATGTTCACTAGTAGAGAGGCCATAGAGATTAAACGAAGTAGAAGCAGAAGTGATTTCTGATCCCTTACGTCACTCATTAGTGACTAAATGGTCACTTGAATTTAGATTAGACTTTAGTTTACTAATTTCCTGCTATACTTACTGCAAGGTACAAACAATACCTATTTTTATGAGCTTTAAATTCTGTAAGATCCTTGTTAAATCTTCAAATGTATTCCAATCCTCAGTAAATCTACCCAATGTAAATTCTGACATGTTGATTTTACTCTGAAATAACACATTAAAATAGATCTTCATAACTGTATTGATTCCCGTTAATATTCATTACAAATATTTCTGAATACTACATTCAACATCTAAATGGGCTTCCCCCTATTCCTTTCCAGAAAACTGATCCACTGAATTGCTTTTCTCTCATTCTTTCTTATCACTGCACCTTCATTTACGCTGTGTCTGTTTACAAGTAACCTCATGTTTCACATATCAATACATATCTATTCTTTTTCTATTCAGATTCTGCTCTAAGAATAAAATTAGATAAATGAACAATGGTCTATTACCATCTTTGAAATACATGCCATCTATATGTATATAGATATAGTCTCTGTAATTATTTGGGTAACTGTCCACAAGGCTCATATGTTAAATAATTAGTACCTAGCTGGCTTGGTAGAAGCCTATCAGAGGTGAGTCCTACCTGGAGGTCTTAGGTCACTAGGAGCACACTCTTGAGAGAATTTATAATGCTGGTCTTTATTCTTCTGCACTGTGCCATAAGATGAGGGCTTCCTATACTGTGTGTTCCCACCATGATACACTACCTCACGACAGATTCAACAGCAAGGAGCCCACTGAGCACAGACAAACCTCCAGAACTGTGATCCAAAACAAAACTTTCCTGTCCTTAGTGTAATTATCTCAGGTATTTTGTTACAATAATAAAATGCCAATTAACACAGGAAATATATAAATACGTAACTCTCAACACTGATTGGTTTACATACAAAGACTGGTTTATCATGACAGTTATGAGTAAATTATTTAAAACCCTAAAATCAAGATAATCAAACTTTGAAACCAAATTTACAATTTAAAGAATAATAACAATTTAAAGCAAACAAATAATGATGATTTTGTTCACTGTAGAGTGCAAATTTTAATGAGAAGTCATTTAATACCAACTGCTTACAATTGTAAGGAAAAAAATAATAATATATGGTCAAGGAATAACACAACAGAACCAGTCAATTTCATCAATAAGAAGCAGGTACCTCTGGATGTGACAGTCCAAGAAAATATGACAATTATGTAATATTTCACCAGGTTTTCAAAACATGATTCTAATTTATAAGGCAACATCGAACACACCACAATGAAGAATATTTTATTATATTTGGGGAAAGAGAGACTCAAAGGGAAAAGAGGAGAGAAAGACAGGTGAGGACTACATTGTTTAAAAATGTTAGTCATGAGAAAAAAAAGACTAAGGAATTAACATCACCGAGTAAAAGAGACTGCAAAAACATTAAAACTAAATACAATTTTTGATCCTGGACTGAACTACTAAAGAGTAAAGAGTCATAGATGGTTAAGGAAAAAAAAAACTATTTCTCTATTTAGCAAAGAGCACCTGCGCAGGCAAATGATAAAACAAATGGGGCAAAAGTTAACAATAGATGATTTGAGTATACATTGCATGGTCTTCCTTGCACTGTTCATATATTTTTCTGAGTCTGAAATGACTTTCACAAAACACTAAGTTTTTAAGGTACATGTAAATTAAAATAAAACTAGAAACAACTCTTGTGCTATAGGATGGCAAATCTATGAAAATCTCCATTTGCTCAACTGTCAGCAAGGAGATTTAAGAAATCTTTAGCTACAAATCTAGTGATGAGAATATAAAAATAAACCTTAAGCTTGAGAAGCATAAAATTTCTCAACTATGTGTGTTACTCTGGAGCTTCAAAAGCAAAGTCAACATTTCCTAACAATGTACTAAAACTTGAACATTTTCAAGGTACAAAATTCATCAATCTTCGTCGTGTAATTGTACAAGAAAATTTCTAACTGCACAGAACATTTTTTACCTTCAATTCTTATTACAGTCATTTTGAGAAGATTAAGGTTCTATATATACAATTTAAAGTACCACATGATAACAAAATTCCTGTGTACCACTGTAGCTTTATACTGTAAAGTACAGAAAGTGGAATTTATTTTAACATTAAGGCCAGGATACAGGGGATAATCCCGGGACACTGGTTTTCTATGTCAGAAAAGCATTGAGAATGTGTTTCTCAAAAAACTAAAACTAGAAATTTATTTTGACCCAAATATTCCCCATCAGAATTCATAATACTAAATACTGGGAAAAACCTGTATGACCATGAAATGACAAATTGATAAAGAAGATGTGCTATTTACACACAATGGATTATTACTCTACCACAAAGAAAGATAAACTTGAGTCATCTGTAAGAAAATGAATATATCTTGAGACCATAATATTAAGTGAAATAAATCAGATACACAAGCTTAAATATCAGATTCCATTTAGGGAAGGGATTAGGACAAAGCCACAGAACAACTACGGAACTTCACTTCAGGACTTGCAGAGTTAACCCCTCCCAATGACTGGGAGAATCAGGTAAGGAAGACAGCAGCAGAGAAGGCACAGGGTAAGCACAGACTCCTTGAAAACTTTAAATTTAGGCCAGGAAGGACATGAGGCCCAGTGAAAAACCAGGCCCAGCCAATAGGTTTGAATCTCTGCCCCATGCTCTACAGCCAACAGAAACTGGAGGGCTGACTGCTTTTTCTCATTTACAAATACAAGCAAGAACATGCCTTAGATTGAACAGTTGCTACAGTCTGGGGTGTATGGATAGAGGGAACCCTGGAACAAAAAGGGCACATCATAAACCCACAGGACATAAAGTTACCTAGAGAAAACTGAAACTTGTTGGATTTTTAAGACCACAGATCCTTCTCTCTTTAAAGGACCCATGTTTCTTTAAAGAAACTATTAAACAGGAAAAAATAATAAACATAAATGTGCCAAGCAACGGCATACCTAACTTCATGAAACAAACACTAGTGGATATAAAAGACCAGATAAACATAAATACAATTATAGAAGGGGACCACTATACTCCTCTCTCACAAATGATCAACTATACAAAACACAACAACCCAAATATCAGAACTGAACAAAACCTGCAAACAGACAGATTTAATGGACTTCTATAAAGTATTCTACCTGTCCATAAAATACAGATTCTTCTCAGCAATAAATGGAACTTTCTCTAAAACAGATCATAAAAAATAATAAAGACATGAAATTATACCATGCATATTTTCAAGATCATAGTGCAATAAAACTAGAAAGCAATGGTAAAAGAAACCACAGAATTTATACAAAAGAATGGAAATTAAGCAACACACTTTTAAATAATCAATTGCTCTTAGAAGAAATCAAGTAAGAAATAGATTGTTCCTTTTATTAAACAATAATGCCAGGACAATATCAGAACTTACAGGACCCAATAAAAGCAATCCTAAGAGCGAAGCTGTTAATTCCTATGTCAGAAAAACACAATGCACCAAAATAAACAACATAATGATGTACCTCAAGGTCATGGGGAAAAAAAGAACAATTCAAATCCAAAGCTAGTATGTACAAGGAAAGAAATTATCAAGATAAATAATGGAAAGTAGGGAGAGATAGATCATTCTCAAAGGGATCAAGAGAAGAGAGAAGCAGGATCAAGGGTTGGAAGGGGGGGGAAGAGAGAAGGAAAAGAGGATTTAAAAAGGAATTAAGATGTGTTACATACATCCACCAACTTCCTCAAAGGAATGTAAACATTAGGCACTAAATACTTGTACTAATAAACTGTAAAAGGAAGCTGGGATAGGTGGCACACACCTGTAATCCTAGCACTCAGGAGACTGAAGCAGAAGGATCACTGTGAATTTGAGACCAGCCTGGGCTATGCAGTTAGTTCAAGATCAGTCTAAAGTATAAAGAGAAATTCTGTATCAAAAAGTCAAACAAAGATGTTTAAAGAAGAAAAAGATCAGAACAAAGATCACTCAAATAGAGACTAAAAAAAATACAAATAATCAATTCATCTAAGATATGATTCTTTAAAAGAATTAACAAAATAGACAAACCTTTAGCTAATCTTACCAAGAATAGGAAAGACCTAAATCAATTGCAATTATAAATGAAAAAGATGTAATCACAGTGGACACTTACAAAATCCAGACTATTGGTAACTACTTTGTAAATCTTTATGTCAAAAAATTGGAGAATTTAGAAATGGATAAATTCCTAAATACATTTGAATTACCAAAACTGAATCAAGAGATATGAAGTCCCTAAATCAGGGCCAGAGACTTAGCTCAGTGGTGCAGCCTATACCCTGGCAAGCATGAAGTCCAGAGTTTAATTCCTGGTACCTTCCCCTAAAAATACAACAAAATCCCTGAATGATCCAATAATATGCAATAAAACTGAAGCAGTAATTAAAAAAGAAAAATCTAACAACTAAGAAATTCCCAGGATATGATGGGAGTCACTGCTGAATTCTACAAAAACTTCAGGTAAGAGATAGTGCCAATACTTGTTAAACTCTTCAATGAAGTCAAAAGGGAAAGAGCACTCCCAAAATCTTTCCTGAAAGCTAGCATGGCCTTGATTCCAAAACCCAACAAGTATTCTACCAAAAAATAACTACCAGCCAATCTCTTTAATGAACATAGATTAACAAGATACTGGGAAACAGAACGCAACAAATCATCAAGAAGATCATATACTACGCCCAAGCAGGCTTCATCCCAGAGACGCAAGGATGGTTAGGTCTATGTAAATCAATAAATGTATTATATCACATAAATAGAAGCAAGGACAAAAACACAATCATCTCAGTAAGTGCAGAAAAAGCTTCTGACAAAAATGCAACATCCATTCATGATAAAATACTAAAGAAAATAGGGATATAAGGACATTATCTCAAGCTGATAAAAAATATTTATGACAAACCATACTAATTGGGAAAAACCAGAAGTTTTCTCTCTAAAATCAGGAATAAAACAAAGATGTCTGTCATCACTGTTCCTAGTCAGTATAGTACTTGAAACAGTAGCCAGAGCAATTAGTCAAGAGAAAGAAACAGAAGTGATAGGTAGAGAAAAGGAAAAAGTCAAATTATCATTATTTGTACACTATCTTTTTTTTTTTTTTTTGTACCAGGGGTCAAACGCAAGACCTTGTGCTTGCCAGGCAGACACTGACTGCACCACTGAGCTTTATTACCGGGCTCATCACATGATTTTTAAAACAAAATGGATGTGTCATTAAAATTTCCACCATAAAGAAATTATAAAGGTTTGAAACAATAGAAATGCTTAACCTGATTGAAACATTAAATGTTGAAACGTTAATAGCTATCAGTTTTCTATATGGGTTAAAAAATGAATTAAGAAAAAAGAAAGTCTGGAAATCTGCCTTGAGGGAGATAAGAAACCTAAATGCATGCACTGATACAAGATCCAACAAAGCTTAGTGGCAAAAGGGAAAAGAATGCCCACTCTAATATCCACATACACCTTTCCAGGATGAACATGAAACAAGCTCTTACCACTTTTTAAAATCCACAGTCAAAACTAGATGAAAACTTTTAATTATCAAATAAACTTATAAAACACCCCCCCAAAATTACAAAAATTAACAGTATAATTTTGAGAGGGTTAAAGACAAAAAAATAAATGTTCTTCTTTAAATATCCAAATCATACTTTTTAATCTGCCTTATAGAATTGAGAATTTTGAGCATGTTTATAAATTATAACTTCATGTATATAAGGAGGGAAAAAAACAATTTGCAAGCTTCTTTAGAAATAATCTAAATTAAATCAAAAAGTAACAGTTACTTAAAAGTATGTTAGAATTACCAAACTTTAAGATATGTTTTTTAAAATACCACTGACTTTGAAACATTTAAAAGTGGCCCTGTGTACTCATTAAATCCGGTAATTAAAAAAAAAGGAAATTCAGACAACAAAATAAATTGAAAAATGAATAAAATCAAAATTAGGGCCAGGGATTTAGACTGGCAGCATAAGTGCCTGCCTTGCAAGCATCAGTCATAAGTTCGATCCCTGATACCAAAAAAAGGAAAAAAAAAAAAATTAAACTGGATCCCCTGTCTATTCAAGAGTAAATGTTCCATTTTTTCCTTTCTAGATTAAGATCAACACTTGCTACATCTAACAAATTAGAATCCATGAACACGAAAGTTACATCATTTGGCAACATCAATGCCCAAAAACTGTGCTTACATTTTGATGCTTTGAAGAAATAAATTTTCAGAAAATATTTCCTCACCTATTATCAGATGGCAGAAGTGAAAGCAAAGCCAAAGCTGAAAGTTTTCTTCTTTCGGGTTGGGTAATGTTGTCCATTCTATCAACCCACATTTCAATCATATTTCCCAAAAGCTGATCCATCTGAGAACAGAGAAGGCATCTCAAAATATTTGAAATTCAATTTCCTCGTGGATAAGTACTATAAATTCTATGACAGTAAACCACAGAATTGGAATTCTTTAATTTGAGGCAATCCTTAAACTGAAAAGAAATAATTTGTGCAAAACCAAAAACTCCCTATAATTAACCCTGAGCTAAGCACATTTGTTAAAAAGCTGCATCAAGCCTTTGAGTGATTTTAATAACTTCAAAAAATGATTTACCAATAAACATAAACATTCTTGTGCATTGAAAATATACACTTATTTGCCACAATTGTCCACTTGGACTTAATAATTTATTCTCTTGAGTGATTTCTATTCAATATTCTATAATTTGCTGGCCTGGCTTTCTCTCAGAGGAAAGGACAGACCACAACCTCAACCTAATCAATTTCAAAGAAAAATGAATTATTAGGACACTTACATGGTACATGAACAATAAAGACAAAATAAATCAACCTAAATATTATGGGTTTTGTCCAGATGTACCCCCAATGCCTCTTGTGGTCATAGGGTTTTTTCTTCAGAGGTGGGTGAATCTAGAGTGTGTGACTGATTTGTAGTACAACACTGAGATTAAGAGTACTGAGATTAAAGGTGGGTAACTACTGATCAATCCACTGATTGGACTGGCACTGCATTAACCCGATAGACTGGATATAATATAAGAGACAGAAAGAGGCTTGTCTCGCTTGCTCTCTCTTATTGCTCTGGCTGTCTTCTGCTGACATGTACAGTTAACCCTCTGCTATAAGCCACCCTACTTTGGAGCCAACTATGGACTGAAATCTTTAAAAACTTTGAGTTAAATAAACCTTTCCTTCTTTAACCTTGGTTTTTGGATATTGTGTCTCCGCAATTAGAAAAGTAAGTAACACACTAAATAAAATTAGTGTGAAGATTAATTGTACCTGTTGACTAAACTAGGCTAGGGTGCTCCTCTGTGCAGTCAAAGGCTAGATTATTTGCTGTAAGAGCACCTGGGGTGGCGGGAGTTTCAGCTTATCAGGTGAAGGCCTTAAAAACAAAAACAGAATATTTGTATAAAAGAAATTTTGCCTCAAGCATGCAACATAAAAAATTCTGAGCTTCTAGCCTGCTCTACAAAATTCAGATGTGTCAGTCCCAACAATCACATGAGCCAATTCTTTAAAAATTTCTTCTTTTCACCCTCTCTGTATTCCCCTCATCTTTTTCTTCTCCCTTTCCTCACTGACATAGTTAGAATTTACAAAGTAACACACAATTAAAGATACCAATCACACTGAATAACAGCAGAGCTCACTAAGGTTTTTTCCTACTTCCAGTACCTCTTTAAAAATACAGTACATTTAATATCCAAATCTCTACTGAATGAGTTTGTCATATAAAATCAACAATATATTCCCCTTCTTTCCTACTTTAGCGTTCTTACATTTTTTCCAAGAAATGTTTCAACATATTAATAATGAATAATCAAGAAAGTACGTACTAACTCATGACCATCATTTAAACTTCAGTTCTCTAAACTATGTACTGCATGCTGCAATGCCATAGTGAACTCAAAGAATATTTACAATTATTAAAACATCTGCCAGATACTTCAAGAACTACCAGTTCAAGACAGTTTTAAATTTTAACACTGATAACTTCCTATCTTGCCAAGAGCCACCCCTATATCAAGTTATAACAGAAAATTAAAGTAGAGGTGTCTAATCTAATTTCAAGGTTTGAAAATGGGAGTGCCATCTAATAGATACCATTGGTCAGTAACTATGGTAACTTAAAAATGAAATAAAAATATATTTTAGGTTTCACTGTATTTTTCAAAAGCTACATTATCAGCACATAACAAATAAATTCTCTAATTCATTTAATATGAATCTTATCTAGCAAACGAGGAAAAGAATAGGTGGTACAGCCAGATCAGTAATTAAAAGTCTGGAAAAGGTAGAGAAGTGAGAGCCAACTGCTCTTTTCAGTGATAGCTGGGAATATGGCCAGTGGAGGGAATGTATAAACTGGTTATATCTCATCACTGTAATATTTCAGAGACCTAACATCTAACCTAGAATATAAAAGCAGGGAAGACTCAAAAATAATGTATTTTTGAGCACCAGCACAATACAAAGTGGATAAATCTTTTAATAAAACACTGGGAAGAAAAGAAAAGGGGAAACAAATATGGTAACATTTTGGATTGCCCCAGAATCTTAAAAGATGGAGGCATAAATATACTTTATGTTTCTATTACTGGCTTCCTGTCAAAAACAAATGATTTGCTAATAGGGAAGGAGAGGTCAAAGGCATACTTCATGTTCCTAAGTAACACGGCTGATGATTATCTTAGAGTTGTTAACATGAATGGAGAAACAATGAGGGTGATGTTTAGGTAATACAATGAGGGAAATACACACAGTAAGAAGAAGGGTTCAAATGGGACAAGAGAACTGAAGTACTCCATGGGATAGAATCCTTATATACCAAGGTTTTTTAGAGCTGACTGGTTATCTGAGCAAATCTAACAGGAATACTAAGCCCTTCCAAGTACAAACTTTATAAAAGAACCACAAGTCACAAAAAAACTACAAAGCAAATAATCAACAATTATTAGGAGAGAAAAAGGAGGAAAGGAGAGAGAGAGGAAGTGAAGGAGAAAGGGAAGGTGGGAACCAAATTAGGGGAACAGAAAAAGAAAAATAAGAGGATGGGCAGAAGTTGTAAGCAAAGAACAGTAGGTTAGCACAATGGTGATAACAAAAATCAATGAAAATTTAAATATGTTTGTCTTCAAAGTTACCAACAGGTGAATAGAGTACCCTGACACAGTACTCTATTTATATGATAAGCAAAGCTAAGTTATTTTAATTGCTCATGAACAACTACTATTTTTATGCATTATGACATAATATTTTAGTTAACAGCAATAACTAAAGAGTAATATGCATGGTTAAGTTACATTCAAGTAATTTAATATTTCACTGGAGATTTTACCAGATCCAGTGTCGACACTATTTTTCTTAATTTAAAAAAGTCCTGTTAATGTAGACAACTTTTCTTTCTATTCCTAAAGCACACTGGATATACTATATATCTCTAATATGTGCTACAACACTATAAAGTTCCCTATTTAAGTACTTTGCCATTAAAAAAAAAGTGGGGGGGGGGGAACAAGCCTGTCATATCAGGTCTCCAGAATCTAGAAGTGAAGTGCCTGTTCTAGAGTAGGTGGGAAGCAGTAGAATGTGGACATAGGATACCAGTCTGATGTTAGGCTGCTGGGATCTGTAAACCAGCTCTATCATTTACTAGTTGTGCAGACTTGGGCAGGTTGCCAAATCTAAGCGCCATACTCTCCATGGGGATTAGATACTATCTTAACATTTAATGACTAAAAATCTTAATTAGACTCTCATGTACAATATCAAGGCTCAAGTAACCAATTCATGTAAAAATCTATTTCAAACTATAATAGTATTGGTTAAAGTATTTTTTTAATAAATCTTTCCTGAAAAGGTCATTTTCCACAATCATTAGAAAAAAACTTTTTTCAACCTGTGGTATTAAAACGAGCTCATTAAAGGAAGGAAACAAACGAAAATAGGCAAAATATCCCTGTTTCCAACTATATATCAGTATAGAATTATAAACATTTCAACTGCACCTTACAGAACTTTCTCTATTTCAAGTAATAGTACAATATAAATTGTTAAAAATTTATAATGTCAAGATTTAAATGCTTCAAAACAACTTTTGTAAAACTTCATTATTCAATCAACCATTTTCTATTTATATTTAGTTAACGATGACTTTAAGCGGATTCTTACCTCCTGATTAAATTTATGTGCCATCTCATTAAGAAGTGAAGAAAAGAAACTAGCATTTTGTAGTAGAACTCGACCCATAACTCCAAGGTATGTGGACATGACTACAGGATACCTCTGTATAATTAAAATACAACACACTTAAATTTGTGTTAAGGAATAGTATAAACAATTGCAAACAACATAGTAACAAGAGGAATATAAAATAACACTCTCTTTGATATTGCTTTTCTTCAGAATGAACTATTAATATTGCATGAGTTCTAACTAAATTTATGCTTTATGTTTATTTATATGGATTATATATGTGTATGTACATGTAGATATACATATGTACATATACATATGACAGTAAGAATATATCAATGGCATATTTTTGTTACTCTACTCCTAACATACATAGTTACATAGATCTACTTAAGAATGGGCCTAGAAAATAAAATGATTTCATATATTCAGACTATAACAATATTAGTACCACTCTTCCCTCTCATGTTCTCAACAATCAGGTATTAGAATTAAGTCATTAACTATTACTCCACTTCAAATCATTGTGTGTAAATACACAGGCATATAAGTATAAAGAGATGAGATGTTAAGAGAAATCTATACTTTTCAATGTAGAAAAGGAAAATGCAAAGGTGTCTTTTATCCAAAAAAATTACTTAATTTATATGATCCAAATGAAAATCAATGACAAAGAAATTATACTTTATACTTATCAATGACAAAGAAATTATTTTCCAATGAGGAAAGAGAATAATTAAAACAAGGACCCTGGAGTCCAATGCCATTCTTAGAAGCTTAAGAAAAGTCTTACCTCCCCTTCTATGATACCCTTGAAAACACAGGGTAAAATTGGCTGAAACATTTGTGGGCCTAATACTGGGTTCACTTTAAGGGCATTTTCCACAACCTAAAAACCAGAAAGATAAACTGGTGATTTCAGTACTACAAGTCATTGCTTCATGCAAAACACAGGTAAGAAAATGATGTACTAAATTAAATGTCTCATACCAAATTTGAGAACACATGTAGGTATATGAGGTATACAATATCCTACCCCTAGAAACATTTTAACAAAAAAATATTTTAAAGTGCAATTTAATATACAGTATGCAGTATTTAGGCACATAAATATATCTTAACGTTGCAGTGACATAGGTAGCATGCTGCAGCATGCTGCTAGTGCAACTATTACTAGGAATCCTCAGAAAATGCTATGCTAACAAAGGCAGCAAGGGCATCTAAAAACCCTTATTTTTAACACAGTGAAGAGAAAAATTTTAACACCAATCCTCATGGTCCCAAATAAATCTACATTTAAATTTATCAATAAATTAAAGGAAAGGGGCATGTTATATATAGTTATAAATTAGAAATCATATATTTTGAGTCATGAATATTGAGTGCTACATATAGAAACTTGAAAAAATAAATTACTTTTATGTAACAAAGGTGAGGGTCAGGAAGGACTTCAAATAGAGTGGGATTCTTCTGTTATGTATGCATGTATGTATGTATGTACGTATGTATTTACTTATTTACAAAGTAAAGAATACAGCAATCAGGAAATAGCAATAATGAGCAAGAGCATCTATGCTTCCAGTACAAGGGCTTAGGAGATGGAAAACAAAATGAACACAAGCTGAGAACGTTCTTGGTCAGGTAAAAGCTTGGGGTCAAAATCACGTTTCCCTTATGACCTCCAACAGTTCTTCTCAAGATTAACTGCATACTGTACACAACTTTTCCATGAAGTAAAGGGTCCTACGCATCTCCAGTCTCTGCTCATTATGTGACAAAAGTGTGCTCAAACACTATGACAGTCAAAACACCTCCTTGCATTTCAGAACATTTCCAAGGTAAGTAAGTAGCACCTATAGTTGGCAACATTCTCTAATTTGGTGCAAGCAGCTAAGGAAATGTTAAAAAAAATAAATTTTTTTTTAAATATAAAATTTTTTCCTGTGGTCCAAGCACTATCTACTTACTAGGAGACACAAAGATACTTGTTCCTGATTAAAAACAAGAGGAGATAATACTGAGAACCAAATTAAATCTGGGCTCAATAAAGTTTATTTTTTAAAAAAAATTAGATCACATCCATGAAGAATCAGCCTGTCCACTGAGGTGGCCATGACAAAAGCCTCAGTGACAGTAACGTGCATGGCAGGCACAACATAACCCAAGCCAACTCCCAGAAGTACTCTCAAATCCCAGCAACACTGCTGCTCTTGTCTGCATTTGCTAGGGAGCAGCAAACCAGTCCTACTGTGCTACAGTGATGACAGAAATGCTCAGGACACAAACAATGCGAAGAAAGATGAGCTGAGGATGTGAGGAGCAGTGGGACGAGCAACAGAGCTAAAGGACAAAACTTCTCCTCATCAGTAGGCCAATCCCTGAATAGTCACAGTTTGAAAAAAGTCCAAGAGACTTTCTCTGAATGACAATAAATGGTCCAAAAGAACCAAGAAAAGCTGAGGCAGAGCAGTGTAACCAAAAAGAACACTCTCAAAACCACCTTCTCCTTTACAGAGCCCATGAAGCGCATACTGGCCGGAGCATGATCAAGATTCCCCAAAAAGAGAAACAGAACAAAATCAGATATTGCCAGTTTCTGTGTGGATAAAGAAGACATTTTTAAAACAAGCCCACAAGAAGTTCACATATGGTCAGTGACATAGCCTTTCAACCAGTCCAGAAACACACGTCAGGGCATGACCAGTGAACATTCCTCCCAGACACAAACTCCTCTATCTTCCCCACAGCTTGGGGGCCTGCACAGGGGAGCATCAGCACCAATGTCCTCCTGTTCTTTCTGGAACACTGGGCATGTCTACTGCTCTTTGGCTTTGATAGGGTTGGGCATTACCCACATGCCCTTCTGTTCTACCAGTGAACCCAGTTCAGTCAGTTCCACATCAGTTTCCCTTTTACTGGCAGGAGTCCCACTGCCTTGTGCCACCACAAATTCTTTATAGGAAAACATCTGGCTGGTATCTCAAAATCCTGCAGCTTCAGCTTGAAGGTAAAGTTGGGCCTCTCAGCTGCAGGAGGCAGTGATCTCCCTGTGATAGTAGACAGGTGGGCTGGGCAGTTGATACTCAGGGAATAGTTCCTGCCACATCCCACAGTGCTGGAAGGCCCACGTGACCTTCTTCTTCTTTTTGCTCTAAGACTGTATTCTACCAGGGATGCACAAGTGAAATATTACATACTAACACTATACGAAATAATCTACTCAGATGACTGCTATAATATAGTAATAATCAAATTCAAATGTATCAGCCTAATAACTTTAGGAACCAATTTTTGTTTTTTAAAATCATGTAAAGCATTTATATGGTTCCCAACTATAAAATGTAATATAACAAATACAATGTATTCTGAAACAGCTTCCATTCTTTCTCACTCTCCCCACTAAATAACCATTTTTATTAACTTGGTTAGTTGTTTCATTTCTATCTTTGATCCACTCTTTAAATGAAAACTAGATTTTTTTTTTACTTATGATACAAAAATCACTCTGAAGCTGTATAGAGATCATTTCTTTGAAAGTGGCATAGTACTCAAACTAGATAGATAACTATCCTTCCCATGATCCATTCACCTATTACAAACTATTTTTTATCAGCATTTTGCCATTACAAATAGAACTGTTTGTATTTTAATTCATCTTTTTTCTGAATATACCTGCAACATTGTTTTTAAAAGCCATCTGAAAAATGAAAAATTTTAATTTGTGCTTAAAACTCAATTTTCTTGATTCATACATACACTAACCACAAAGTGGCTAAGAGCATAGATTCTGAGATAGGAATGCCACTATTTATACTTACTAGCTGTGTGAACTTAAATTACCTACTCCTTTATTATTTAATTTCTCTTCCATAAAAACAGGAACAGTATTGTCATATGTTTATGTGAGGATTAAATGAACCATACATGTTATGTGCTTAGAAACATGCAGCACATAGTAAAATGTCATTAGTTATTATTGCAGAATATACCTTTAAAATAATTGTGTCATCTTTAGCCTTATCAAGGTGAATAAAAGCAACTTGGCTCAGTGATGCTTGATATGACCATGAGGGAAATCAGAATTTCAAAAGGCAAAGTGGAATTTATATATCTTAACACATATCATATTGAACTGTTAATAATTTAAATTTGACTATTTTTAGAATGTAATTGTATTCATGTAGATAACCTGTTCTGAGTCACAGAATAAAGTCTTTTTTTTTTTGCTCTAAACCATTTGCTCCCAAAGCAGGCTTTACTGGTTTCTCTATCCAATTTTCCTCACATTATAATTTTCTGCTTCAAAGAACAAAGAAGTTACCTGCAGATATTGTCAGATTATTAGTGTAGATGACATTCAATCAAAAATGTATTAAGAATGCTATACAGAACACTATATTAAGAAATAATATTTGTAAGATTAAAAATGAAAATAATGACCTAATATTAAACACTCTTATTACAGCTATACTAGAAGTCTTAGAACAGGAAAATGTCAACAATTTTGGAAGTACACCCAACCTTCCAATAAAGGCATAAATTAAAAGCACCACTGTCCTAAAATATTCCTTTACATAAAAATACAAGAAATTTACTTGTAATCAGTACATCTCTAGTAGTCAACATCCATCATTTTATTAAATACTAAAATCCAATTTCTGAAATTTCAAATCAAATATATGGTTTTAGTATAATATTTATACAAAATGTTAAACATAATCATATTCTCAATTTTTAATTCAAGTTTTTATATTTTATTAATGACCCACTATTGGCTACTTTCAGAGAAAGTAGGCCTAATCTGTCATTTGTATGAATCATTACACATATTTTACTGCATACTTGGTTAAAATCAACCAAAATATAAAAACATCGCTGTTCTTTCAAAAAAAGAAAACAGGGAAGGAGCTAAAGATGGCCAATCAGTGAGCAACAAAATACAAAGCCTCCTGGGAGAAACAACTCATACGCCAGAATAAAACACCCCGGAAAGTCCTAGACAAAGGGAGATGGATCGTCTTGACACAGGAAGAAATTAAAACGTAAAAAAGCTTCTCAAACACACAGTCTCAGGGCTACAATTGGAACAGCTAAAATTACCAGACACGGTGTTTTCACTGCGACCCACCAAGTTTGCACCAGCCTGAATTTGCACCATCCTGAATTCACGCCGGCTGGCAGAGCCATCCAAACTCATTCCCACTGCCACTCACAGGAGCCACAGCCACGCTGAAGTCAGGGGATGGTGAGCCCAACAGAGAGCAGAGCCAGTGAAGGGACCATCATTAATCCACGGTCAGTGCTAGGAGTCAGACACCCCGCCACGGGAAGGGCATGACCAAATGGGCAACATGTTGGAATCGGGCAGGAAGAGCCTGAACTGGAGCAACAGTGACTTCAATTGGTTGCTCCCTCCCCAGAGCACATTCATGGGATTTGCTTAGACTGGGTCATGCTCCTGGCCGGGACCCAATGAGCCGTCCCAAGTTGATTCCCTGTGCCTAGCATGCACTAACCTGGTGAAGGTCCCTGAAGTTTGGCTGGCCCAGTGGAGAGAGGCTGGCATACTCAGCCCCTGCTTACACCTCAGTGACAAGAGCAGGTAGGAGAGGGCAGAGGTCCCTCATCAGCATGCTTCAGAGGAACCGTGGCTGACAGGGAAGGGGCTGGGACCTCCACTGCACACCTGTGTGGAGGAGGATGGGACCATGACAGGAGAGAGAGGCAAGAGGAGGGCCCCAGCCCAGAACCCTGAGAGCATTGATTCAGGAGAGGGAAAAACAAGGGAGACTGAGGGCGGCAAACATGCAACATCAGACATGGCTTCAATGGACACTAAGAGATATCTTCGGGACCTTGTAGACAAGCTCAAAACTGAAATATTAAATCAGGTAAAGCAAGATGAGTAGAGTAATAAAAGAAATGCTAAGCATCTCTCAGGAAGACACAGACAGAAGAAGGGAGGAACACAAAAAAAGGAGAGAAACATTTGATAAAGAATATAAAGAAAATGTAGAGTACATGAAGCAGATTCAAAAAGATTACTAGGAAATTAAAAACTCCATTGAAAGCTGGCAAAACTCCTTAAAAGAAACTAAGGATAGACTATCAAAACTTGAGGACAAGTTTGCAAGGTGTGATCATGAAAGGAAAGAGCTCTTTAAAATATCAAGGAAATAGGCAGTAACAATACAAAGGCTAGAAGACAACAAGAGAATCTATAATTTAAGAATAAGAAATCTGAACAAAGAAGCAGGAATACAAACAGGTGAATTACAAAGCCTATTCACAAAAATACTTAAGGAAAACTTCCATGCATAGGAAAAGAAAATGATATTCAGTTATGTGAGGTATACAGAACTCCAGCCACCTACAACCAAAACAGAGCTACACCCAGACATATAATAATCAAGATACCAGAAATTCAATATAAAAACAGAATATTAAAAGCCATCAGAGAAAAGAAACAGATTACCTATAAAGGTAAGCCCATCAAGATCATGGCAGACTTCTTGACGCAGACCATCAGATCAAGGAGAACTTGGAGCAAAGTATTCCAAGCCCTGAAAGAAAATAACCTCCAGCCCAGATTGATGTACCCTGCAAAGAAGTCACTAGAAATTAATGGAGAAACAAGATTCTTCCATGACAAAGAGGAACTGGGGAAATTTGTGACCACCAATCCAACCCTACAGAGAATACTGAAGGACATTCTAGAGAGGAAAAAAAATACCAGGATTTTAGGAACAGTGGCAGAAAGGCCTCAATGAATGGGGCAGGCAGTAGAATGAAGGAGAAAAGTAGACAAACAAAGGCAGAAAAATAGCATAGCAGAAATGAGGCAGAAAAGGATGACTGGAATCTCTAACGTAGATGGTCTTGATACACTGTATTGTTAATAGTGTACCAGGATTTAAAACCCACATTACTCACACCACTCTGCTTAGATGGATTATATTCTGTTCCAGTCATTCTACCTGTACTAGATTTGAGGACACAGACAGTTATCCCGAAAATAACAGGATATAGTACGGTAATCATCCTTAATTTCCTATTAAGTAATCTAAAGCTCTGTAAAACCTACAGTTTTACCATGACTGATCATAATTGAATCTGGTTTGTTAGATCACTATTTTGTATTGATAGGTTTTATTCAAAGCTGTTATGATTGACAGTATCAAGTCTGAGAGTATAGGCAACTGCACTTAAGATGACAAGATTCACTAGACTATCCACTCTGGTTTGATTATTATCTGCCTTTGAAGTTTTATACTGTCTACAATGTTTTATCTTTACTAATACTGTTATGTACTGCTATATTCAATTATACTGCTATATTCAATTATGCCTGATGATATAGATAATTCTATTGAAGATAATAAGAAACAACACAGTAATCATTGTAGATCACCTTGTACTGTGGTTTTATATGACTTTTCAGTTTCATATTTTTTTAGGAATTTGTTTTGTTTTGTCTTGCTATGTTTTGTTTTTCCCTCTAATACAGAAAGGATAGAAGTACATGTAGAGATTCATGCATGCATAGCTGTTTACAGTCTCACTGTTTGAATATCTACTTTGTATGCTTTAATTTTGTGACTTGAACAACTATTTCTAAGAGGACAATATGTAATTTATCAACTAGTGATTTCTTACTGTTTATCTTTTTTTTTTTAAATCCTGTATTATCTCTACCCTTTACATGTTTTTTTTCTCTTTAAATTAAAAAAAAAATGATTTCTGCTAACTAAAAAATTATGAGGTTCGTGAATACTGTGCAAGTTAGGGAATTTTCCACAGCAATGTTTTTGAAGATTGTGTTACTCTGAAAACAAATACAATTTCCAACAGCCAGCTGAACTGCAGTTCTTAATAATAATGTGCTATCATTAAATAAATCACCACCTTAGTTTTATAAGTCAATGATGTTGTTTTATTTTTACCAAGAATTTATTTAGAAGAAATGGTCACATAATGAGGCAGAACATCTTAGTGTTTTCCATAGTCAAAGATCTAGCAAATAAATAAACTGGATTACAAGTGTGCCATCTCTTTTTCCCCTCATAGACTTCATGACACAATCACATAATGAATTAAATAAAAATAGATAACTTTTATTAGTTACACCATGCTAGCACTTATTAAAGTGCTTCTATATATACTAACTCAAGTAACCCTCACATCAACCCAAGGAACCAGGTAAAGTTATCGTCCCTGTTCAACAGACAGAAAGTAAAAAACAGTGTAAATTGCTATGTTACACAGCTGTGATTACCCAAGCCAATATTCTAACCTGAAATTCTTCCCTTAGTTCACAGACATTCCTGCTATACTACACTCCCTCTATTTTGTGAATATAGCAAAAAACAATCAGAAGTAATATTCCCCTTGGGACACACAAAAGCCTTGTCTCATTTTGGACAAAAGTTTCATAATGCCCATTCCAAATTATTTTACAAGTTGTCTTTCAAAACCACCTAATACTGTTGCAGAAAAGCTATGAAAAGCAGGGTTTTTTTCCAATTTGGTCCATTATCAAATGCTAACACCTATCATACTGGCTAATATGACCTGACCATCTGTACAAGCTTTTACCTACTTACTCCTTAAGTACTTTACAATTGCTGCATACTTACTGAGTGTACTTCAATATACTTCATACAAAGATCCCCTTTGGGCAACCATTTTTTCCCTAGGAAGTCACTTTTGAAGATCTAAAACAATATTATGGTTTTCATACCACAAATGCTGTTTTGTTATGATTTAATACTTACCTAACTAGAATTGTGCTCTGTTATCTGACTTAGAACACAGATAAGAAAAAAAACAGATACACTTTCTTTCAAAGTCCACACATAAATTACATACGCATATATGTATATATCTGTAAAGACACATTTTAATATAGATTTATATATAGTCTGTGTTTAAGAAAACACCCTGTCCAGAAGTACATCAACTCTTCTAATTTGTATAAATTATCAACAATCAAATGAAGGATTAACTTCACAAAAAATACAGATGTTCAATGTAACAAGTAACTTTTTAATTGTTCATTGATAAGATGACAATACCTTGAGCACTTGGACTTGACCTTCTGTAGTAATCTCCTTTAGTAGCTCACAAAAGGACTGACAAAGACCTACTGCGTATGTCTGAAATTCAAGCAAAATCAATATACACATAAAAATATATCTGTAAAATACACATAAAATTCAATTTGAGACTCATAATCCATTTGAGAATTTTAGCTAATGGTCTAAGCAATAAAGTTTCATTAAGAACTCAGTTAAGAAAACAGATTATGCCTCATACAAGTATAGTTGATACATTAGTTTGTATATTTTCAGCATTAAATGACAATGAAACTACACAATTCATATTTACCGTGCAGTGGAAAATGCTGAGAATTTTTCCCCTTAAAGTAAAAAGTCAATCTTAGATTCTGAAAAAGCATCTCCTGATTGTAAACAATTATCAAAATAATTTTTTACAATGCAAAAACTACAACAACATACCTGTAAAAATTCTGTTGATGATAAAAAGATATAACCATTGATAATCTTAAAGCAGGTTCTGAGATTTTCTGAACTTAGTTCTGCAAAAAGAAAATTTAAAGTTTTTAAGTAAAGGACAAATTAATTTGCTGTTCAATTTAAATGAAGTGATTCAATTTAAGTTATATGCAAACTTTTCTAAGTGTTATTCAAACTATAATTATCTATAAATGTTTATCTAAAAATTGGTATCAACCTATAACTTAAGATTATCTCATTTACCTTTCAGTAGTTAAAACAATTTAGAAAAACACCAAGCTTCTCTTTTCCAATCAGAAAAAAAAGCAGATAACCATTTGACCCAATCCTTCATTTCAATCTAAAGTTTTAGTGCTAACATGACAAACAACATGTGACTAAATCATTTTATCACTATATTTTGACATGTACTTAAATGAGTTCATTCAATGACTGAGTCTTACTACACTGGCACTGAATATGTTAAGATAAACAATTCTGAGGCAGAGCATGGTGGCATGTGCCTGTAATCCCAGCACTCAGGAGGCTGAGGTCAACCTAAACTACATAGAGAGATCCTAAAAATGAAACAAAAAAAAAAAAAAAAGAAGAAGAAGAAGGAAGGAAGAAACAAAAGAAAAAGAAATAAAAACAATTCTGTACTCTAAAAAATTGTATTACACTTCAATATTCCCAATTCTTGGCCATTATTCTTCAAATCTGTTCTGCAATAAAAATTTGCACATAATAATTTTTCTTAAACAGGCAATTACCAAAACAATGAAGGAAAAAGATACTGTTATTAGCTATTGCCTTTCGAGGACAAAGCAGAAACTATTTCTTAAAACTGTGATCAAAAGTTTATGCAAGGCAATTTTATATGACTCATTACATACAACAATGGTACAAAAGTGTGTATATATATATATATATATATATATATATATATATGTTAAACAATTATACAGGTCAAAATAAAACTCAAAAGTATGTCTAAAAAAATTTTTTTTGAGACAGTCTCACTATGTTCAGTTCAGGCTGGGTTTCAACTCATTATGTAGCCCATACTGGTTTCCAATTCACACCAATCCTGCTGCTTTAGCCTCCCAAATTATCATTGTGTGCTAAAATGACCAGCTAAAATCTGCCATTTTTACTGCAGTTATTTTAGAAATCCTATTCACTTGTAATAGCACAAAAGAAAATTTCTTTTTTTTTCAATCATGCAACAAAATTGTATTTATTTTCAAACATGGTGAATAATTTATGTCTAAAATTTTCAGGGGCAAGTCTGTTCACTATAAGACATTTAGCATCATGTGAAAACATTTTTGACTATCACCAGTAATATCTAATACACAGACACCAGGGATACTATTAAATATTCTACAGTGCACAGGAAAGCCCCTCACAACAAAAGTTTACTTGGATCAAAATATCAGTAGAGCCAAGAGTGAAAAATCTCTGGTTTAAATTAGTTTTTTTCTCTTGACAAAGTGCTAAGAGCTCTCAGGTAAACTTGTTACTCAACAAAGTATTATATCTAATCATGCTTTGTTCATATGTGATTTATATCTATTAGTTTGATTATATTTCATAATCTGCTCCATTTTGCTTTTATTATTTTTGCTATTTTTAATCTGTATTTTATATTACATCTTATGTATTAAGTTTCTGTAAAAGAGTAAGGAATGAATTATTACAGAAATTTAATCACAACCTACTTAACGCCCTTAAAACTATTTAACACTTTATTTTTGGAACTGCAACTATAAATTTTTTCTTCTATTTCAAATTCTGATGAAATGTATAAGATAAGATAATTTCCTTCATTCCAAATTAGATAAGAAATTTACAGCAGAAAAATTGTATTGTTTGAAAAACATTAGTTTGGCAGTAAGACCATGAACACAACTAAACTGAATTTATGCAATAGATTTAAAGGTCAAAAACATTCCCAGTAATCAGAACAAAATTAAAATAATTACTTTTAGCTATAGCTTCTGTTTTAGAAAGTTTCAGGTTCTTGTTACATTTAAAGGATGTAAAAATAATTAATTGACTCACACTAACAATAACTAACTTAAATATTTTGAAGCGTTTGGTACTATTGCTTTTATACATTTTAAAAAGGAAACTTTTTGCCAGTAGTTTTACATCTGATTAATAAAAGCAATCACATGTTAAATAAATTCTTAAAACTCACTGATTTAATAGAGTTTTTATTTTTTTTGTTTTATGGGGTTTTTTTGTTTTTGTTTGTTTGGTCTTTTCGAGATGATCTCACTATGCAGTTCAAACAGCTCTTGAACACATAATGATCCTCCTGCTTCAATTTCCTGAGTGCTGGGATTATAGGCATGTTTCGCCATACCCAGCAAGAAAGAGTATGCTTTAACTGATACCAAAACGGAATATTCATTTTAATCTATTAGAAGATTAAAACAAATATTTTGTCCTATTTACTAATAAATTTAGAAATTTATCTGAAATTTATTCAGAACTTATCTGAATATATGCAGAAAGCTACATGTCAAACAGTATGAATTAATGGAATAAAATTTAAACAAATTTAAATGTAATATTGATCTTAACATAAAAGAAACATCATTAATCAATTTCAACCTCTTGAGGCCGGGGGTTTAGCTCAGTGGCACAAGCAAGCACAAGATCATGAGTTCAATCCCCGGTACCAAAAAGAAAAAAAAAAAGTCGACCTCTCCTCCTTAAAATAAAACTTTTTCATATTATTAATATAAATATACATGTTACAATGCATTAAAACATCTTTTTCAAGAATAAAAGTAGAAACAATTCAGTAGTATCCATAGCACCTATATCACTGAATAGAAGTTCCCAAATCTTTCAAAATTAAAAAAATTTAAACAAATATTCAAGGCTGAGATATCATTAGATTTAATTGAAAATAAGGTCCTCATTCATGCTGTACAGGCACTTTACCACTGTGCTATATCTCATCCCCAACCCTTCACTAGTTCTTGCTTCAACTAGGTAACAAACCCTACAGAGATAACTGATGGTTGGGTACTTTTTCTTTCAAAATAGTGGTAATGTAAATAGTCATAACAGCCATAATAAGAATAAACGTCGAGTACTTATTGAATACTGAACATTGTTCGAAATACACAAAGTTCTTATTGCTGCTGGGAGATGTGGCTCAGTGGTAGAAAACTTGAACACTACTCCTGAGGTCCTGGATTCAATTCCCAGTAGCACAAAGGGCAGGGTAGGGGGGAAGGGATTGCACAAGATGAGACTCCAGTGCATGAGTGAGGAGAGGTGAGAAAGGAGAAAAGGTGGGAATGAAAGAGAGAGGGACGAAGGGAGGGAAGATTGACTTAAAAGTGAAATACAATATAAAGTGAAACCACAGTGTGAAGTCACTAGTATGTGACAGTGGCAGAATACTGCTCATGACAAAGTTTATAATGGGTCTTGTCAAGGTTTCCATTCCTTGGTCACATATACAAAGCATCAGAATTACACTAAATGGCACTGTATGTGGTCTTCAAATTGGAGTAGAACAAAATTGAAAAGCTTTTTACCAGAGAGAGAAGGAAATTAAGAAGTATTTCCTATTTGTCATGATAAGTGAAAAACAGAAGTTTTCCTAGAAAATCAGGGATCAGTAGCTGGCCTATTGCCACAGTTTCATCTTAGGGAAATTCTTCCCTTTATGGGGAAACTAAATGAAAAAAGGCAAATAGTTCTATCTGGACAACAAATGGTTGCATTGTTCTGGGCAATGAAACAGGAGAATAAAAGAACTCAGAGGAAACATGAACTACTAATTATATTACTTAGCCACCATGGCCATCTAATGAATGAGACAAAATCTTTTTAATCAGTTCCAATTGTGTTTCACTCCACATCTGCTGATATGTTCAAAGAGTAACTACTTTTTAAGCATGTCATTATACCTCAGTAATATCTTTGCTTCTGAAAAAAATACCCAAGGACAAGTTGTCAGACAAAAAGTCTACCTAGTGTTTTTTTTTAACCTAATATGCTTCATAATTACATAGCTCATTCATAAATACCACTTCAGTGAACAATGTATATAATTTCCTAATATGGAATTTCAGTGGACCTTAATTAAAGCAAAGGAATTTGAACAACCAATTGCACAAAATGTCTCTATAAAAGAAACTGAAACCATAGTATACAAAATCAATTTTACAATAAATTATTTTCCTAAAATTTTACTTTGTACTGCTTTTTTTTGTTTCTTTTTGTTTGATGATGGGGATCAAATCTAGGATATGGTACGTGGTAGGCAAGTGCTATACCACTGCAGCCCCAATATAAATACAGTGTTTAAGTAATATATAGAACTGCTGACAAATGCAAAGATTTTACCAAAATTCAAGCGTAAGCTGTAATTAATTTCCTAAAAATACTTTTGTTATTACAAAATTTTCCACAAGGCAATATAATTAGTGTTTACTCTTAAATAAACCTAAATTATTCTAAAAAGTTACATACAATAACCTAGAAACTATAAATGCACTTTTTGGCTTATTTTGTTAATATCAGGGACTCTAATAAAAATGGAAAGTGTACTCTAAATTCAGTTACACTTCCTCAAAAGCATGAGTGTTGCTTAGTAAGATAATGCTCTAATACATACCAAGTAATGGTGACATATTCTGAAATACACGAAGCAACTCTGGTGTAATACATGGACTGTTTTCCAATGTTACTAACCTAGGGAGGGAAAAACAGATGATGGAATCACTTTGCATGTCAATTAAAGCCATGAATACATGAAATAAATACAAAGAAAACAATTTCACCTAAAGATAGGAAAGAGGATAGTACAAAAACTATCTAAGGCCAAGCATGGAGGCACATGCCTATAATCCTAGTACTCAGGAGACTGAGGCAAGAAGATTCCTATGAGTTCCAGACCTGCTTAACTACATATGGAGTTCAAAGGCCAACCTTAAGTACCTAGTGAGCCCTTTCTTCAAAAACAACTAAGAAAAAGATTACAAATGCCTCAAAATAAAAGCCTTCTGCATACTATATTATGTAGTATCATTTCTATCTACATAGCGAAAATTAACTTCATGTTTATTAACAGAATTGTAATTTTAAAGCAAAGAGATTAGTATAAATTGGTCAAGAAGGGATAAAAATTACTTTGTTGCTTTCATTTTCATGAAATTGTCTGCCACATATAACTCATGTGTCCCTTTGATGAGAAATTGGGTTAATAAATTAATAAAATGACTTGCTAAATACTTTCTAAATATAAATGTAGTACAATAAAGGCCAATTACAAAGCCAGCTTTGCAATACACCTATTATCCCAATATTTGGGGAGTCAGAGTTAAAAAAACTGCCTAAGCAATCTTGTGACTTAGTGAGACCCTGTCTCTACACATGAAATTTTAAAACTGGATAGGAAGACCATGGGTTCGATTTGAGGAAGTGCAGGGAGGGTGCTATTATAATATCATTATTGCTTTGAAATAATCAGTGTATTAAAAGTATAGCACTGCATAGCAAAGGAAACCAGTAAAAGAGTAAAAAAGACAATATAAAGTATGGGCAAAAATGTTTACCAGCTACTGCTTAGACAAATGACTATCCAGCATATATAAAGAACACAAAAAAAATTAGACCCATCAAATTTAAAGACCCAATTAAAAAGTAGATATCTGAAATGAATAGACACTCAGATGAAGAAATACAAATGGACAATAAACACATGAAAACATGTTCAACATCGCTGGCCATTTGAGCAATAATAGATCAAAACAATACTGAAACTCCACTCCAGAAAGAAGGGCTACCATCAAGAAATCAACTAGTAACAAATGCTAGTAAGGCTGTGGGGAGAAAGGGATCCTTCTCCATTGTTGGCAGGACTATAAAGTGATACAGCCACTATGGAAATCAGTACGGAGATTCCTCAAAAAAACTTAACAATAGAAATTCAATTTGACTGAGCTATTCCCCTTCCAGAGAGAAAGAGAGAGAGAGAGAGAGAGAGAGAGAGAGAGAGAGAGAGAGAGAGAGAGAGAGAGAGAACGAAATAATAGAAAAAAGATACTGCACTCCAATGCAGACAATGTATCTGAAAGTATACTTTGACTGACTTAGTACAACTGTCTTACATGTTTAGATGTTCTTTGGACCATTAGTCTGGCTTTCAATCTGTACATCTGTTAACTTTATAAGTGATAAATGAATAAATAAATCATAAATGAATAAATAGGATAAATAAATGAATGTGATGCTGGAAAAAAAAATTGAGGGCTGTGAAGTGGGGTTTGAAATGTGTTATATACATGTACCTACCCCCTACAGTGAGTGAAAACACTATGTATGGCAAACACGTACTAATAAAAGTCAAAAACTTCACACAGTATATAAGGGTTGTGATTTAAGACAGAAGTACGATTGACTTATCTACTCACATACGCTCAAAGAATTCAAAGGAGAAAAATCAAAATTGTCACATAACAGCCAGAAAAGGAGTAAAAAATACTAATCAAATTATAGCACTTAGTTAAAAATCTTATCTGATTATAAACATAAAGAAGCTTCTTTAATCTGATAGGAATGAAAGTATCAATTAAGCACTCATAGCAAATGCAGTCAGTGATAACCTGTTAAAACCTTCCTCTAAGCAAGGCAGAAACAAGACCCCTAGAACATATGGTGTTAACTTTCCACCTCTACACATTCATTCAGATTATATAAGCAAGACCTCACATAATATATCAACTAATAAAAGACATAAGGATATTGAAAGAAAAAGGAGTTTTTGTTTTGTTTTGTGTCCCTACCTCCCCAATACTTGAACTACAGGTGTATGCCTGCACAACTGATAAAAGTTAAGTCTTTATTCACAAAAGAGTTATAGAAAAGAGAGACAAAGAATTCATGGACAAATTTTTCAACTTACTAAGTAGTAAAGTTACCAAATATATCAATATATAACAACCAGGAGACTTATATATGCCAACAAAGACATAAATGGATGATGTTATCAACAATTCAACACCACATAGGTATCAATGCTCTCTAAATTGTTAAACAATTTTAATTCAAATCCCTACAGGGTTTTCTCTAGAAATGAAACAAGCTACCTTGGAGGACAACTGGCCAAGAACAGACAAAATGTCTTAAGAAAAGAGAAAGGTTATATATGGAGGTAGGAGAGTAGAGAGGAATATTTTTTAACTAGATATTATGACTCACTGTAAATCCATAGTTATTAATTTAGTAAAGAAAACAGAAATAATGAAAAGTCTCTGTCAATGGATCCAAATTAAGATTCTCCCTGAAGGTTATGGCTTCCCTCCCTGTTCATCATTACTAAAAAGGTTACTCAGGCTGATACTTTCACTTCCTCTTGTAGGTTCCATAATGTAAATCATGTTATTCAAAACATGGAAAAACTTCCAGAATTTACATTACTTACAAATAAAATGACATGATGCATAACTTCTGGTTAAATTAAGAAAGACAAAGAAGGGAGAAAAAATGAGGCAAATAAAATGAAAGCATGACTCTCTTTTTCTTTTTTGCCACAATGGGGAATGAACCCAGGATTTCATGTATGTTACTGAGCTTTATCCCCAACTTGAGACAAGATCTCACTAAATTGCCTAGGCTCTCGTCAAACTTTCTATCCTCCTGCCTCAGACTCCAGAATCACTAGGATTAAAGACAGATTACAGGCATGCACCACCACGCCCAGTTTATAGTACTACTCTTTACAATTACAAAAGAGTCACTATTTTGATTAATAATTTCTAAAAGTTGTATGTAACATGTTTGACTAAAGAAACATAAAGTTAGTGATACATTTTTACCCACACTAGAAAAGAGTAAGCATAGGAGTGAGATGAATATCAAATTACCCAATAAATTTAACAAATTAAATTGTATTGACGTATTTTTGGTTACATTAGAATAATATAAACATTTTCTCTTTATAGAAGTCAATTAAAGGTCAGACAGAAAAAGATAAGATATAAAAGATGAACAAAGACAGTTAAGTCAAATCTAAACAAAATAAACTACAAGACAATATAAATCAGGTAAATTTCAAATGCAAAAGAATTAAAATATGGAATATAACTCACTTCATATATATCACCTAATATGCTTCATGAAAACACTCAAATTTCAAATTTATTAACTATTTTAACAATACACAAAAGTATCAATAACAAAATGTATAGTGAGCAGTATTTTTCAAAACATACAGACCACAATAGAAATAAAAAGGAACATTGACAAATAGAAAACTCAGAGATATTTTAATAAATCAGTGTCAAGAAGAAAAAGCAAAATAACAATATGAACTACACAACTAAATACTCAAGAAGAACATGTAAGAATCTACATCTTTGACATCATCATTACAATGAAATACAAGTATCTTAGAAAAATGAGGATTTCGTGATTAAAAAAAAAAAAAACTTCATATATCCCAGCATTCTGGGAAGCTGAAATTGGAGAATCATAACTTCAAGTCCAATCTAAGCAATTTAGTGACTTAGTGAAAATCTGTCGTTAAATAAAAAAGGTGGGATATGTAACTTGGTGCAAAGGCTATATGGGTTCAATCCCTAGTACTAAAAACAAATTTTTTAAACAAAATACATTGTAGGGCTGGGGACATATGGTGAAGCACTTGCCTAGCAAATGTGAGACTAGGACTAGATACCCAGCATGCCCCACAAAAAAGAACAGATTAAATGATAGACAGATCATGAGATAAATGTATATATACAAACTATATTTAAATGGTAATAAAACTAGACCCAAATCATATATTTTAAAAATACAGCAAAAAATAAACAATGTCAGACCAAACAATTGCTAACATATCTGTAACACCACCACCAAAATAAAAAATTGGATACTATACAACAGAACTTAAGAGAATAGTAGTTATACATTAAGGTAACTTCACAGCTTTAATGTGTCACAATTTAATAAAAAACAAAAGTCATACACTGATCTTTTGTTTCACAGGCTTAGAAAAATATACCCACAAATGAATATAGAAAGCAAGAAATCTAGAGCAGAAATATAGGAAAAGACAGAAGGATAGAATTTATAAATCTAAGAGTTGGTTCCTTCATAACAACAAAGACAAGTCCCTAATATATGTACTTTAAGAAGAGAAAAAAGAATAAACCTATAATCAGCAGAGATAAACATACAGTTATTTTCTATTTAAGAGACTATGTGCCAAACTAAGATACATCAAAAATCAACACTAAAATAAATGTACTGATGCTAAACTAAGGATATTAGCAAAATTGTAAGTAAACCCCAATTCCTGTCTTGGGTTCATTTCCAGTTCATTACTGACTTCTTCAAATATCCAAATAACAAATATCATATTATAAAAACTATTCTATTAAAAATTATTTTTAAGTAAGTACACTGGCAAAATAAATATAACCATGAGAAAAAAAATCAAAGAGTACCACAAAGTATAGATCATACATCCAATTCATTTATAAAGAAATGAAAAGTTAAATTACATGTAATACTGAAAAAAATTTATAACATATTATAAGTGTAATTCATCCTAGCAGCTAACTAAAGCTTATCTCAAGAAGTCAAGGTTTTCTTAAATTGCTTAAGAAAAAATAATCTCCTAAGTAGATGGCTAAAAGCAATCAAATTGTTTTGTTTTTAAATGATGAATTATCACATTATACTTGATACATAGCTAACATTGCTTATCACTCATTACTCTATCCTTTTTCCACACAATACCCTCTTTGTGCAAAGTTTTTGTTCACATTCTGCTTTAAAGTAAGTTAAAAGTAACACACACACACACTTTTTTAAAAAATCTTTTTGAGATAGAGTTTCATTATGCAGTTCAGGCTGGCCTTGAACTCACTTGTAGCTCAGCTGGCCTCAAACTTGCAGTAATCATTCTGCCTCAGTCTCCAAAGTTGCTGGGATTATAGGCATGAGCCACCACGTCCAGCTTGGGTTACACTTTATACTCCTGACCACAACTGACACTGGTTATCCATATTGTTCAAATTTTCATTTTTTTTTTTTTCTTTTCTGTTCTGTTCTCCCCTTGCCCTTTTTAAACAGTATTGGGGATTGAACCTAGGGCCTTGGCACTGAACTACCTCTCCAGTCCTATTCTTTCAGTTTTTTGACCCAGGGTATTGCTAAGTTACTAAACTGCTGAGAAAGGACTCCAACATGCAATCTACTGCCTCAGCCTTCCAGAGTGCTAAGAGTGTGGGCATGTTTTGGCATGCCCAGCTCAATTCTTTACTTTATTACTTCTCTCCTTCAAAGATCTCATATTTTGTGTACACTCCTACTCGTCTATTAACTACCACCTGATGAACAAGTTTCATCTTTCAGTGAAAAAACACAAGCTATGTGACACACAACTCTGAAGATCTACTTTCTCACATCTCCAACTAACATGAAGTATCTCTAATGCTACTGACACTGAACCTTTCCACTAGAGCCCTAAACTGTGTCACTTCTTACCTTTTCCAACTATCCCACTCAATCTAGTCTCGCCTATTCTTCCAGAGGTGCATCCTCCATATCACCTTACATTCTATGTATACTTTTCTTAACAGTAAAAGCTGTTAAGCAAGTTGTCAATGCTCAATCTTACTTATCTACAATTCATTCTTAAGTTTACTTTAATTCCGGTTTTTAATACTACTTGAAAATCCTATCATTTCCATGTGGAAAATTCACTTCTCTATCTTATCATACTAGGACGATCAGCAACATTTAACATGGCTGCCATATCCAAAGTCTTCTGTTAGGAAATATTCTCCTCTCTTGGCTTGGTTTTCCTGTAACAATGCATCAAGACACATCTTTTCTGTCTTCCTAGATGGCTCCTTTGTGTCCTCAAAATATTTTAAGTTAGCCTGGATTTTTGCTCTGCAGAAAATTCTTAACCTGCTCTTCTCTTCTCCCACAAGCTTATATATCCACAGACATTAAGTGCCATATGCAAAGAGCTAACCACGTTAGTAAAAATTATCTTGCTTTCATGACAATTATTTCTCCTTAGTTCACAGATTAGTAAGCCAAGGCTCTCATAAAATGATTAACAATCAAGTCACACACCAAATACAACACAACAACTGGAATTAGCACCTGCATGTCTGATTCCAAAATGAACTCTAAATCAGTAAAAAAAAAAATGTGAAGAAATTTGTACTCTAGTTCTTTAGCGAAACAACTATTAATAATTTAATATGTTCTAATGAACACAACATTTTCATTTATATGTAACTTACAGCTTGGAAAAAAGAAATTACCATTACCAAACGAAGACATCTTGTTATTACTTTATTTACATAATTCTATGAAATTCTGCATACTTTTAATAAACACATCAATATAATTTTGTTTGTAATACTGATAAGTCTAAGTCTTCATAATATTCTAAAACTTTCTCATATTCAACATATCATCTCTACATGTTGTTAAGCAAGTAGTTTATGCCAGCAATTAATGCTTTAATTTATGATCTGGAGCAAGGGTTGGAAACCTATACGTCATGGGCAAAATCCAACCCTTGCCCTGTATTTCTATAAACTAGTTTAAATGCACCACAACCACATCAATTTGTTTCTGATCTGTTTGTGTTGTGAACTGCATTGACACTAAAATATCAGAGTTACGTAGCTACAAACAGAGACTATACGACTTAGAAAAATTAACGTATTTTCTCTTTAGCCCTTTACAAAAACATTTTACCAACCTCTGATTTAAAGTAATACATCATTCTACAAAAATAAATTAATACAAAAATCCTAATTTATAACCAAGCTTTTTAAGTGTCACTTAAGTTCAAATAACATAACCATGAAAATAATATGAGAAACCAAAATTGCAAATTATTAACAAGTATCTACACCTAGTTACATTTTAAAATCATTTATCTGGTATTCTGATTATTAGTTTCTAATTTGCACAAAGAAAACGTATGAGAACCAAAACTGTTAATTCCTAGCTATCTAAGAAAAATTAAGAATGAAAGGAAGGAAGAGGGAGGAAGGGCAATCAACAAGTATTCATTTCTTCTATGGATGATTTCTATAACTAGCTGTTAATTCCTGTGGTCAGTTTCTGTAGTGGCACGCATATCGTAACAGGCTATCTGTATCATTGAAAGCTCTAAAAGGCTCACCATCACTGTTCTGTGCTAAAATTTTTAAACCTTTCATGTAAAATTAAAATGGGGAAAATTCAACAAGTAAGACAAGCTTAATAATGCAAGAGGATTTCTAGCATAGGTCTTCACCCACAAAATGGGTAGTCAATACACATTTGTAGTACTAAACTGCCAAAGAAGCAGGGTTGTGTTTTTATTTTTTTCAAATACTAGCTACGATGAACAGTGAAATAATAAAGAATATATATACCACTAATATTTATATCATCTCAGCACTCACTGAGTAATGTAATGAAAGGTTGAAGAATAGCTCAACATGTTCTTTCAGTCTGGAGATTTTAATACAAGTTTTAGTTTGAGAAAATTATCAAGATTCCAATTTTATATGTCTCATTCCAAATGATGAAATGTAGCTGAGTTACTGCTGCAATTTCTCCCTTAACTTTGTACACTGTAAGGCTATACTGAGTGAAAGCTGATGAAGAGGCAACATCATTCATTTAAGTAAATCAATCTCAGATCGTTAGTTTTAAATGCTGAGTATTTAAAGCCCTAGTACATGATCTTTATTGGCATGAGAGTAGGGAAGCCCAGGGATTAAAAAAAAAAAAAAAATCCATGGTATCAAGTTTTCCTCTTACCATAATTCTAAACCATCTTCCAGAAGATAGACATGTGGAGGCTGGGAAACATCAGTACTCAGTTGGATAACTGGGAGCAGGAAAGGGTACAGGTTCTTGCTGTCTGCTCCTAATCCCTACAGGAAGTATAAATACAACTTATGACAAGATACTCTAGACCCTTCCCACCACCACCAAAAAATTATCTATAATTAAGAAAAAGGCCCTAAAACCAATTCATAAAAAATAAAACAGGTTTTTCAACAATGGTCACACTTATGAGAACTACTAAGAAAAAGTTTCATTTATAATTATAAAGCAAAAATTAAAAAATATATACTAAGCTGCCTAATAATAGCAGTAAAAAATATAAAGTATATGTGACAGCTACTCACATCTGTGGTATCAGAGCTCATATACAGTCTAAGAATCCCATATATGAAATGCCTAGAACCAAAAGTGATTTCACATTTTGCATTCTTTTGGAATTTGGAATAGTACCTGCATATACACAATGAAGTATCTAGGAGATAGAACCCAAATTTAAATATGAAATTTATTTACACATCATATATACCTTCACACAATAGTTTGAAGGTAATTTTATGAAACACAGTAAGTGTTCCTGCATTTTGACTACAACCAGTCATACATTAGGCTGGACATAACGTTTTCTGCTTGGGCAGAAAATCATATCAGCAACCAAAAGCTTCAAATTTTAGAGCATTTCAAATTTCAGATTTTTTAGATTATGAGTGCTCAACCTGTGTAAGAAGTATTTTTCCCTCCTTGTGTCTACAAATGGGTATATAAATTTTTATAAACACTTTCACCTAAGTAATCTAAGATGAATAGCCCTAAACATTATTTAATAATGTACATCTATATTTTAAGATTCTGAGTAGCCTTGAGAAACAATTTATAATGGAATGAAAAAAAAATCTCAAAAATAATTACAAATTTAAAATAAGTATATGTAACAAGTTCACACATTAAAGAATTACTTTAAATTTTTTTTTTATCTGGATATGCATATATAGGCATGAAAATGTTTCTGGACACAAAGACAAAAATACTAGTTAAACATGGCAAAGAGAAACAAATACTAGGAAAAATGCAGGAGATTTTCTTTTTACTTCTTTGTATGTATTTTTTAAAATATGAATTTTTAAAAATCAATAATACTTGTTGATATTTTTAATAAACCAAAACAAAAGGCTTGAGGAAAAAGTCAATCCAGAATTTTAGTTTGTCTACTGCTGTCTTAAGAAAGTTGATACCACACTCTTAAGTATGTCAGAAGAAAACAAAAAAGATCTCCATAATATAACAAATACAGAAAAAACAATTGAACACCTTTTCATTTAGGAAACAATTCAAATGTCAATGCTATAAATGTATACATATTCCCCTTCTGATGACATATATACTAAGTTCAATCCTTCTTTTAAATTTTTCAGTATACATTAACTATATTCATTATCTTGTACAATAAATCGCTAGAATGTATGTATTCTAATTGTAATTTTGTACCCTCTGCTCAAAACATGATCCCCCTTCTCTCAACATTCCAATATCTTTGAGTTCAATTTTTTTAGACAAACATGTAAGATTATATGCAGCATTTGTATTTCAGTTCATCTATATATTTGGAACAACAAACGCTTCAGTGGAAATACATAACATTTATTCTTAACTATGTTAAGAATAATTTTGGCACTCTTTCTAATCAAAAAATCATTTAGAAGAGTTTATAAAAGAGTTTTTTAAAGGAAGAAAATTATAAAGATTATAAAGTAAGAGAAAAGTTAACAAGTTGGTACATTGTCCCTGAAAACTCACTTAAAATTCCACTTTCCACAGCTGAATCTTTTCACAAAACAAAAAGATAAAGAATAATAAGAAAAATTAGTCAAGTTCACTTTGATTATCAAGTAGACTGAAAATTTCTTAGGAAAATTAAAATTTATCTACTCAATTGCTTATCCAAATAAGCAAAATATGCTAACATTAGCAAAACTAAAATAAACGACTAGACACACAAGAGTCAAGGCCCCAGAGATTCATTACATTGTAATCTTATTAACTGATAGGCAGGTTTAAGTAAATGTGGACATTTTCTGGGCCCACAGTAAGTACAAACATTGTCTATGCCACTATAAAGGCTCAAAAATAAATCACTTATTAAAAATACTATTAGAAGTAACTAAAGAGGGGGAGAAAACTATACTGTAAGATGTAAGGGGAAATTGAACTACCTTTTAACTTCTTGTGAATCTTTTTTCTTTCAATAAAGGGAAAAAATAAAGGAATAGCACCATTTATATATTGCATTTTTTCAGGGTACTGTAATGGTCTTGGCTCTCTTCTTATGTCCCATGATTACATCTAGTATCTCTAAGCCAAGTTTCTGAGGCACACTCAAACGGCTATAGAATATAATATCCTAGAAGGCATCTCTAACTCTTAACAGTAAACCAATTCACTGGAAAATGTTACTCTTCCTCTATTTCCTTACTTAAATGACATGAACCACTATTTATCTATGATAAATTGTATCACAACCACTTCTTCCTAGTTCCTCTTTGTCTTCATCCTACATTAAACAATCTTTAATTCTATCTCTTCAATATGCTTCAAAACTTTCCCCATCCTTCCATAGCTTTAATTTCAGTTCTCATCATCCTTTTTCATCCTTAACAGTATTCTCAATCTTGGTTTACCCCTGTTTCAAACCAGTGTCCACCGTTGGTCCTCAGTCACCTTTGTAAAATAAAAATGATCAAAACTTTCCTTTCTCTGACACTAAAAGATGTTCTTACAGCCTTCCTGATCAAACTCTTACACACTAGCTTTGTGCTCCATGTCCCAGCTATCGCTGTGGTAACATAGCTGATGGATTCAAATTCAACATGTTGATTTACTACTGTTTCTCCCAAAATACACTAAAAAGATATAGCAAGTTTTTTTTAAAGGCCATAAAATCATAAGTACAAAAAGCAAGTTAGCATTTCAATCTGGACCCTGAGAAAAAACAAGTAAGTAAACTAAGAAATCAATGTTTAGATATTAAAAAAAAAAAAAAAAAAAGGAAAGGAAAGGAAAGGAGAAAGAAAAGGCGGAAGGAGCCTAACTGACATTACTAAACCTCCAAAAAAACTACAGAACTGGTGGTACCAGTTACTTTGAGAAGTATCTGTGTGTTTGAGGGGATGGGGTGAATGAAGTGCAGCAGCAAATCTAGACTTCAGGACACTTCCTCAATTTTCCACCCTCCAACATATCTGAATATATTAACCTATTTAAATACCGCCCCCAAAATGTGTGACCCTAGCTGGACCACCCCCTCTGCCCCTACCCCATTCCACGTCCCAGCTTCAATGGTGAAGGAAGTATTATTAACCAGGTCTCCTAAAGGTGTTTTGAAAAGCAGTATGATACCAAGATCCCAACCACATTCACAAGCAGAAATGCTCTCCCCTTTGAGCCCACTTGACTGGTTGTTTACTTTTTGATAAAATTAGAGTATCTCAAGACAGGAAAATACCAAGTAATCCAACACAAGAGTATGATATAAAACAAGATCACATTACCTCGTAAGAGGCAGAAGACAGAAGGATCTCTCATTGAGGAAAGATAAGAAAATATTAAAATAAAATGTTTTCCTGCAAAACATAAACTAATGGGGAGGATGCCTTGCTATTTCACCCAGGCTAGCCTTTAACTCAGCTACTAGTTACCAAAGATCATTCTAAGACACAAATCCACAGTCGCAAATTTCCCACTCACAGTTATCCTCTCCACCAAGTTTGACAATGCCTTCTTTACACAGACAAAATACTGACAGCTCTTGAAGTTGGGAGATACACCATTCTTCCTTCTAAGGCATGAGATTAGCACTTGACAGATTAAGAAGGAAGGGGTGACCTGTAATTACAAAGTCCCAGGACACAAGCATAAAACAGTTCTCAAAGTCTTGCAGTGGAACCAATCATATAGTGTTGTCTTCAACTCTTCTAGCAGAACTAGAGCGTGTTTCTGATAGGATAGCCCAGACCTGAAGTCAGCCCCAGAAGAAGGGGATATAAAAGGACAGCTACAATTGAGCTTAGGACCACTGTGTTGTTTCTTGCACTATGATCCATCCACTCTTGGAGTGCACTTATTTTCCTACTTTAGTGCATCCAAACTCACTTTGCAGTGCATGTCTTTTTTTTTTTTTTTCTACCTTCAATAAATGTAAAACCTTGATATCATTTGTGTCAAGACTGGCCAGAGAGAGATTTGGGCTGCCCACTACAAACAACAGACTCTCCATTACTGGCTATAGCTTGCTTCTGCTAAAAAGAAGCAAAGGCAATAAAAATTTTAAATGTGGGGCTAAGGTCACCCCACAGTTCCCTGATACCAGCTCTGTGTACAGGTTAATTGCCCATACAACAAATATTTCATACAAGTTCTTTGAGATTCTTTAAACAACCTTAACACACACACACACACACACTCAGTCCCCCCTCTTTAGATATTAGCTGATATTCCAATGTCAGCCTGCCTGTAGGTAGAGGAATAAAATCTGATCATCTCCACGGTATCAGTCTCCAAGCAGTTCTTTGCATGCTGTTATTGCAATTTGCACTTGTTTTCTCCAATTCTTTAAGAACCTAGAAACCACCTGTGGAAAGAAAACCCTGAACTACAGAACCTGGTAACACTTCTCTTGCATATTTAAAACTTTTCATAATACTAAGTAAATAAATAAAAGCAAGCAACCAAAGATCAACAGATATTGTAGGGTCAGAGGTCTATAGACAGGAAAAAAATGGAATAGGGGCCTTGGTAGGCCATCTAGGTAATCCTGACTAGGAGTAAAAAAAACTTTACTGGAGAGATTCCTCTGAAAACAGGTCAAGGACAAGGGTAGAGAAACAGAAAGCCTAGATAAAGAAAGGCACCAAATGGCCTTGGGACTTAGACCAAGAGACCAGAGGGAGAAAGAGCTGACAGGCAGGAAGGAAACAGAGAAAAAGCCAAGTGTACAAAGATAAGATGTCCCCACCTCCAATACAGACTGACGAATTTGAAGGCAGTGTGTACTCACATTTTTTCTTTTTCCCCACTGTAGGGTCACTATATTATCTTCTCTAGAGTCACTATATTCATCATGTAATTATGGACTACAACATCCACACATACCCTTACTAAGTCTAACCATGAATCAGGTACTGTCTTGCCTACCTAACTCAAAGGTAAGGCCTTGAGAAGTAGGTTCAAGGGCAAGAAAATAGACAGAAAAAAGCAAGAGATCACTGGATGAATTAACATTAGTTAGCGATGACTGGAAGCCAATAGAGTCACAGCAAGTTCCAAGTAGGTGGAAAGGATCTCCTCCCCACAGTAAAAGCATCTAGAAGCAAAGGCCCAAGGGTACTCCATCTTTCCAGAGGCCCCTACTCTGCTTCTTTCTTATCAGGATGGTTATCTATCTTTTCTTCCCCCTCCCTTCCTTTTTCTCTTTACAAAGTGTCTTCCTTTTGTTAAACTTTGTCTCTCCAATTTTTTATTGGAACTGAATTTAGAATCCCAGTGAGATACTCCAGCAATGGAGCAGTGGTGACTGCCCCCAAGATGTGACAGGAATCAGACTCGACAATATGATGAAAACATCTAATATGAGAAAGAGAAAACAAAATAAATAAAAATATCTTAAACTAAACAAAAACCAAGCGCAGATGAAAGCTTGGGAAAATCTACCATTCAGAAAACACAGCACTCACAAAACAAAAATAAAATGAAATAAGTATTATTCAACAAAACAGAAATCCATAAACATTAAAACAACTGGAAAGAAAAGCTGTTAAAAGATAAAATTAAGAAAATCTCTCTGAAAATAGAACAAAAGGTAATAAAAAGCAGAAAAGAAAAAACTAGAGGACTGCTTCAAGAATACACATCATCTAAGTAACAGTTCAGGAAAAAAAAAACATCAAGGCAAGAAATAATAAAGTACAACAAAGTCATCTAAATCTTGAAAACATGAGTTTCCAATTTGAAAGGGCCACAGGTATTATACAGTGTAGTTTTTTAAAAATGTGTATTATGTGATGAAAGGTTTACTTCCACTGAAACCAACACACTAGAAAGTTTATTTTTACCCAGTTATCAGCCTTCCCAGGCAAAGACTATCAGTTGGGTTTCTACATTTATAAAAAATGATCGCACAAACACAATGTGTTCACTAGTATCTGCTATGTGTTAAAAGCTAAAGGATAGCAGCATTTTCCAATAAAAGACTAATACACTTCTGCCAGGAATGGTGGCACACAGCTGTAATCCCAGCACTCAGGATGCTGAGGTAGGAGGACTGCCCCAAATTGGAGCCCTACTTGGACTACACAGGGAGTCCAAAGCCAGGCTGAATTACATAGTGAAATTCTGGCTCAAAAATAAAAAATAAATAAATAAAACACTAATAAACTTTAATCATCCCAAGTGGCTGAAAATTATACTTTACACTACAATCTCAATTTTAGAATAAACTATTATATATTTATTCCAAGAAAAATAGATTATTACTTGGCACTTTGTATACTTGGCTTATTAAAAAATACATGTGGATAAAAAAGATGTATTTTTACACAAAGGAGTATTACTCAGCTATAAATGATAAACTTGAGGCTTTTATAGGTAAATGTATGCAACCTGAGACCACACTCATAAGTGAAATAAATCAAACTCACATGTGTGAATATTGTATTGTCTTCCTAGTGTAAAAAAAAAAAAACATGAGAGTAGTAAGATCTAAAATGTACAATAGATACCGTGAAAATGAAAATGAAACAGCACTCAAAACAAAAGGACGGGAATAGAGGAAAGGAGAAAATGAAGAAAGGAAAAGACTGTATGTATATAGGTAAACATATATATATATTCATATATATATAAGTATTTATATATATATAAGATAGATAACTATACTACTGATCTATAAGCTCATCAAAAAGAACAGTTCATGCTTTCATTGATTGATTGATCATTTTTCATGCCTAAATCTTATAATCCAAACAACTTCTAAAATATCAATATGCAATATATAAACTACTGCTAGCTTCCTACTACTTTTTTTGAAATTCTGTATTGTTTCTATCCTTGTTTTTGTTTTGTCTCATTTTTAAAATTTAAATACATGTAATTAAGTATCATGATTTAAAGGAAAAAGCCCACACATTCCACAGCATTACTCTGATCTCACAAGATTACCTGAAGTAACACTGCCTGAGGAGAGACATCAAAGCTTTCTTTCTCATTTTCCTCAGAAAACACCCTACCTAAGACTAAAAATGCATCTTGGTAGACAGATAATACAAAAAATCAGAGTGTCACTCTTTGTTCTCTTACTTACAGACACAATCGCAGGTTAATCACTAGCCTACTGTTAGACTTTTGTATTCGCTTACACAAAATGATACACTCTTTATAGGAAAATCCCAAGAATTAAAATGTAGACCGGAACAGCCTTATTTTTAAACAGCGCCCTACCAGGTAGATGGGGAGAGTATTACTGCTTAACAGTATAGTATATTCTGTAAGATGAAAAGATTTACAGAAGTGAATGATGGTGATGGTTGTACAACATTATGACAAAATTTAACACCTATGAATTGTACCCTTAAAACTGGTTAAGATGGCAAATTGTAGGTTATCTGAATTTTATCACAATAAAAAGAGGGGAGTGGTTTATAAGTATTTTACACCACTATTCACCTATTGAAACTGTCTCAGAAATTTGTAATTATAAAACTCTTACATTAAAAAAATGAAAAAAATCCACAACTAAAACATGTCAAGGTGTCTGAGAAAGATTTTTAAAAAGCCCGTATTTAAAAAGTTTTAGCCTCATTATTCTCAGAGGAAGCTCTCTGCAATTATAAGTTTTTCAAACTTTTTGGTGGTAGGGGGAGGTGAAGTCAGTAAAATTACTTCAACATCTTTATACCCAGATATTTTGATTCTTTATCTTAATTTATTATTCTCTACAATGATACTGTAAGACTATATAATTCATATTAACAGTTGAAATGAGAAATACAATGAAATTCTCTCTCCCTCCCTCTTTTTCTTTCTCTATCTGAACCACCTGCTATATATCTCAATACTTCAAAGTCAGAATGTCTGAAATAAAATTTACTCCTCTTCCCTTAAGAAAAATTCACGTTTTCCTGATTTCCCAGGCCACAGAAGATAAACTTTTTAAAAATTTTAAGTTAAAGAAGTGAAAATGTAAAGGAAGTTTATGCAGAAAAGCCTTGAACCCCAGAAAATCTCCATGTGAAGTACAAAGGACTGTACAAATAATGAGTCTATCACTGCTAGAAGCTTCTATATGTAATTTTAAATCTTCTTTAAAAACTAGAGAGTATTTCCCAAATATTCTCAAAAAAATGTACAAAGTAAATATATGAAAATTTGTAAAACTTAAGATCACATTATAAAAAAAGGAATAAAACCATTAACATAAGTCATATATAATAAAAAAGTTTTGAAATGAACAAAACATACTAAAAAATATCTGGCAAGTAACTTACCTGAACAAGATGAATAAGTGTTGTCAAAATAGCACATCTCAACATATTGTGTTCTTCACTCTGCTTCCAAAGAAGAGGCAAATACTGTACCAAACACCCTACATATGGTCGTATCTACCACAAAAGAAGGGACACAGCAGAATTATATTAATAAAGAAGGCAATTACTCTAAGAAGCACTGACAGAGCACTGTTCTAGGAGACAAATATTTCATCTTCACTAAATGTATTAACCATATATTCTTTTCAAAATAAATCAGGTCTGGGCATGGTGGTACATGCCTGTAATCCCAACACTCAGGAGACTGAGGCAGGAGGACTGCTGAGAGAGAATTCAAGGCCAGCAAAGTGAGCCAGCCTGAGCTATATAGTCTCAAAAATTAAAAAAAAAAAAAAAATCAAGTATTAGAGAAACCCAGGGGTCTATGCTAAATATTTTTACCTTTTTAAAAGTCTCAAATTTACTGAAACAAAATGTAAGAGTATAAAACATTCTTTAGCGATTAATAGATAATGCTGATATACTTTGCTTCTTTATTAATAACATAGCTTAGTTAAGTAGAAATTATACTGTTTTTAAGAGTCAACATTTATTCACTCATTTAATAATCATCTGATGGTATCTTCCAAGTTTCAGGCTCTGGAAAGGATATAAAGAAACCATACAAACCCTCACTGTAGAAAAAAAGTGCAATGACTAAGACAATGTATACATGAGGCATACAGAGACACAAGCAAAGAATTTTCAAAGGATGGAACTGTTATGTCCACTATGAATTAAGTTAATCTGTTTAAAAATGTAAGCTGAAGCACAGCTTGACAGTTTCTAAAAAATAAAATGAATCTACAATGAAGTTGGACAGTGCTTGAGTTCCAAGTTCAGGATCACAGTAATTTTTGTTATGGAAAAATGGTAAAACAAAATTTCATAACATGATGATAGGAAAAAAAACAACAGTTAAAACACTGTATATTATCTTTAAAAAAGTCACAGTACAAGATATATGCATAAAAAATTCTCTAATCGATATCAGAGGAAACCTTCTTTTTCTATGAACTAAGAGACACTAATAGTGTAACTAACTTGCATTTTTTCTCTTTTTCCTTCCTTTCTTTCCCCTTTCCCTCATCCTAGTGCCTTTTTCCTTTTCAGCAATTTCTTCCCATTTCACAGTATCTATTGTACGTTTTGGACTTTACTCTTTTGGTTTCTCATACCAGGGAAACAATAATCATGTTTAAACATGTGAGTCTGATGTGGTCTCATGTTACATCCATTTACCTATAGAAGTCTAAACTTTATCCTTCTTTATGGCTAAGTAATACACCATTATATAAAAATACCACATCATTTTTATCTATTCCACAGTTGATGGGCATTTGGGTTGTTTGCAGGATTTACTTATTGCAAATTGTACTGCTATAAACATTGGTGCACATGTGCCATTGTTGTATGATGTTTTTAATTTTTTCTGGGAAGATATCCAGAAATAGCTTGGTTGAATGCACTGATTTCCACAGTGGTTACATTTGTCTGCACTCCCACCAACAGTGGAGAAAGGTTCCTTTTTCCAAGAGACCCTCCAGCATTTGTAATTGACTGATTTCTTGATGATAGCCATTCTCTCTGGAGTGAGATGTCATCTCAGTATTGTTTTAATTTGCATCTCTCAAATGACCAATGATGTTGACCATTTCTTCATGTATTTATTTGCCATTTGTATTTCTTCACCTGAGAAATGTGTATTCATGTTAGATGCCCATTTTTGGATTGGATCTTTGAATTTGGAGGAGTTTGATATTTTTTTCAATTCTTTATATATTCTAGATGAAAGATCTTTGTTTGAGGGACAATTGGCTAAGATTTTTTTTTCCACTCTGTGGGTTGTTTTTTCACTCTGTTGGTGATTTTTTTTTTTTTGATGTGCAAAACCTTTTTAATAAGAGGACAATTCCAGTTGTTGATTCTTTGAAATATGTCCCATGCAGTGTAGGTTTTGTTCATGAATTCTCTGCTTACACCTATGTATTCAAGATTTCTACCTACTTTCTCTTCCAGGAGATTTATTGTTTCTGTTTTAATATTTAGATCTTCAATCCATTTTGACTTTAGTTTAGTGCATAGTGATAGACATGGATCTAGTTTTAGCCCTCGGCATGTAGAGAGTCAGTTTTCTCAGCGCCATTTATTAAACAGGTTATCTTGCTTCCAGTGAACATTCTTGGCTGCTTTGTCAAAAATAAAGGGGGGTAAGTGTATTTAGAGTTGTGTCTGCATCTTCTAATCAGTTCCATTGATCCTCAGGTCTGGGTTTTTTTTTGTTTTTTTTTGTTGGTACCATGCAAAGATAGCTTTGTAGTATAATCTCAAATCAGTGATTATAATGCCTCCTGCCTTACCTTTGTTGCCCAGAACTGCCTCTACTATTTTAGGTCTCTTCTGGTTCCAAATGAATTTTAACAATGGTTTCTCTAGTTCTGTTAGGTTTGTTAATGGTATTTTGATCAGGATTGCATTAAATCTGTATAGCAATTTTGGGAATACGGTCATTTTCATTATATTGGTTCTTTTATTCCATGAGCAAGGGATATCTTTCCAATTTTCTGATATCCTCTTCCAGGATGTCAGTATATCAAACTGCTCTCAGAAGCAAGCCCTTGGTGATGAAAAACTGTTATAGTTTCATTGCTTTAGATCTATTTTAATCTCATAGATTAAAATAAAACTGTTCCCCCAAAGAATTTTTTTTATTCTGCTTATATAACATCATATTCAAAGAGTAGCAAAACAGCTATCGTGATCAGGGTAACGGCAATGATGGGAAGTTTATCCAAGTATTTCAATGAGACATAAGTGAACTAGCACTAAAAGAGACTCATCTATTACCTTATTTTCTTATTTAACAAGTAGTAAAGTGTTATCAAAGTTTTAATCATACTTTTATAATACACAGTTAATATTTATTGAGCACTATTTTAAGTGTTTTATCTCAAGATCACTACAAATAGCTTATAAAAGCAGGTCAATTAATATGTAAAGACACAGGTTTCAAAGTAACTAGCTCACACATATCCAACTAAAAACAGCATATAAAACAGCACAGTCTACTGATAATGAAAGTAAGCCTGTTTTGATTTTGAATGAATAGAGAAGTTACTTTCAAAAGAATGAGAGAGAGAATTATAAGATATGTTATAAATAGGATAATAAAACAAAAGAACTCAGTTACATTTGAAAACCAGCTATTGCTTATATTTCAATCTTAGCTAATCAATAAAATATGTGTTCTAAGTTAATGCTGCAAAAACAGTATTTCCAAAATCCATAGTCGACATTCTGGCAGGGGAAACGCTAAAGATTAAAGATGACAGAAGTAACATAAAGGATAACCACATTTTAAGAACAGTCTACAAAAAGTGCATTGCTGAATATAATGGTTGACATATTGTATCAACTTGAGAAGTTTAGAAATTTACTAAGTGACTCAACACTGGGCTAGGGTCCTCACTTTGTAAACATCCTAAGCTTGTGCAAGAGGAGGGCACAGAGATGATGTACATGGATAGCCTTCATACAATATAAGGGAGAAAAACAGGATTGCCTGCCACCACCACCTTTTGCTCTTGTTGTTTTGCTGTCTTCTGCCAGTTAAATGGTTGTCCCTATGCTATGCCACTCTGCTTTGGAGCCAGCTGATTATGGACTGAAACCTCTACAAACTGTGAACCTGCACAAACTGTGTTGGGTATTTTGTCTCTGCAAGGAGAGAAAAGTAACTCAGACACTGGACACCAGAGTATTGACTTTACAGTGTACACAGTATTGCATCAGTGTTAAGTTCCCTAAGTGCAATCATGATTATGGTAATAAACCTATATCTCTCAAGAACAAGGAAAGATCTAATTTTGGAGTGAAAGATCATGACATCTACAAGTAAAATTCGAATGGTTTAACACAATCCACATATATCCACAGACAAAGAGAACAAATGGGGTTAAATGTTAGTAACTAACAAAATTAATCAAATAACATATGAGTGTTGATGTTTGTTTCTTTTTTTTAGAAAAGTCAGTATGTCTGTTTTTATTTATTGCTTGAAAAAGAGCATTTGAAGAAAAATACATGCATTTTAACCTCCCCCCAAAAAAAAGAATAAAATAAAAACAGCTGGGAGATGTAGCTTTGTGCTCACTGAGTTTAATTATCTGTATCACAAAGAGAGAGAACGGAAGAGAAGGAAAAGAAAGGGAAGGGAGGAGAAGCTGGGGGGTAGAGAGAGTGGGAAGAGAAGGGAACTGCCCATGGGTTTTAAAAAAATAACACATGGATTTTAAAGGCAGGCCAATTTCAATTATTTGCATAACATTTAAAAATACAGATTTAATATTTTATAGCGATCATGAACATGCAAATTAAAACCAATGAAACACCTTCTTACATCTGTTGGGATGATTATTATTTAAGAAAAAATAAAAAGGATAAGTTGGTGACAATGTAAAGACACTGAAACCACTGAATGTGTCTCCTAATGATGCACTCCTAATGAAAATGATCTACTGCTAATGAAAAATAGCATGTGAAAACTAGTATGAAGGTTCCTCAAAAAATAACTGAAAGCCAAGTATAGTGGCACAGGACCACTGTGAGTTGGAGACCAGCCTAGGTGACATAGTGAGTTCAAGGCCAGCCTGAACTAACTACGGAGCAAGATTCCCTGTCGCAAACAAATAAGCAAACAAACAAAAATTGGAATTACTATATGATTCAGTAATCTCATTTTTCTGAGTACTCATAAAAAAGAACTGAAGTCAGGATTCTGAATAGATTAAGATTATGTTCATTGTAGTAGTAATTGCCATAGACAATATGTAGAACTATACAGGATATGAAAGTTTGTGCAAATACTACACCATTTGATATAAAGGACCTAAGGATCCATGGATTTTGTTATCTGGAATCAATTCTGAGGTTACAGAGGGATAACTACACGTACTATTCAACCTTTAAAATAAAAGGGGTGTGAGATCCTTCAAATAACACAGATAAACTCATTATGCTAAATCAAGTAAGACACTCTTAGAAAAACAAAAACTGAATGATTCCCCTTAATGAAGTATTTAAAATAATCAAATTTACTGAATTGGAGTAGAATTAGTGACTGCAAGACTATTCATACAACCCTGTACCAAGTCAACAACAATGTACTGTATAATTAAAGATTTGTTAGAGGATATAACTCCTGTTAAGTGTTCTTATTACAGAATTTCCGGAAGGCAAAAGGGAATAGTATGAGTATTACAGTCTCATGACTTATTTCATATATATTGGTAGGAAGAGCTCCACTTTTATTTATAACACATCCCTGAAAATATGCGCATATGAAACATGCTAACAACTAACAAATGTTTTAACAATGGCTTCCTCTTCAGGAAACTTAAAAAACAATGTAAGTCTCTAATGATATTTCATCTTTTAGATATAATTTTCAACAATTTATATTTCACAGAGGCTGTTTAATTTTTTTCCCTTTCTTCAGCAATGCACAAGCTCAAAGAACTGCCTGACACCATATCTCATGCTTGCACGTTTATTTTGACTAAATATTCTGAGATCTCTACACCAGAATAATTTAATTGTAGGTTTTCAAATGTTTTTATAAAAAACACAGGCAATGTAATATTCAAATAATCACACAATACTGTCCCAATGCTGTTCGAAAACCGCAGCAGAGAGTGATACCATTGAAATTCCAAAATTCAACAAAAATCAAATGTAGTATACAAAATATAGCCGAGAGATACATATGACAAGGGTATAAATGGAGTTGTTCAACGATTAACACACATACACACGAAAAACAATACCAGGTTACTGACAATGTTTTTTTAAAACCATATCTTATGTTAGTTTGATCTCTAAACTAAAAACTTCCGCTGGGTAACCACATTTTCTCACTTATTGATTATACAGTTATCTGAGCTACATATTTTATGTTCTGAAAGATGAGAGTAAATATAAACCCAAAAGCATTTTTAAACTCACCAAATAAAAGGAACTTTAAACTTTCAGGAAAATACAGTTTTACAAATACATGTGAGAAAACACTAGAAAATGCATGTCTACACACACACACACACACACACACACACAGACATACACACATACAAACCAAGAAAATTCTAGCCAGATATATTTAGATTTAGAAAGATTATAGAAAATAACAAAACTCGTATGTTTGTTCAATTTTTTAAACAAACAGAAGTTTACCACATTAAACAGTACTCTAAAGCATACTGCAATTTGTAACAATTTCATCATACTCATGATAAGTTAGATGACCTCAGAATTATTTTTTCCATTTTTTATATTAAGATACCAGGTTTAAAGTCTTGCCCAACCTAAATGGCAGAGGCAGGGAGTTAAAATAAGTTTTTAAAAACAGTTGAAATAAAATTTTTTTTTTTAAGACATTGTCTCACTGTGTAGCTTAGGCTAGCTTTGAACTCACCAGCTCTGACCTTGATTTGAACTTGCAGTGATCCTCCTGTCTCAGCCTCCCAAGTACTGGGATTACAGGGGTGTGCCACCATGCCTGGTAGCAATTAACTATCTGTGTGACCAAACACTCTCAATGCTGTTCAAAAACCAGCAGCAAATCAAACAGTTCAACTAGCCAGACATGGTGAGGAATGTCTGTAATTCCAGCACTCCGGAGACTAAGGCAAGAGGATTGGTTCAGTGGGTTCAAGGTCAGCCTGAAATGAGTAGCAAGACTTAAAAAAAAAACAGTGCCAAGAAATTTATATGATATTATTACTTTTAGATACTAGTATCCAGATCTGCCCAAAATGATTGACAGCAACTCAAACTCAAACCTGGAGTTACATATTTGGCTTAGATGGAACAGGCATACATCTGAACTTTGGAAAGTTCCTTAAAGTTCCAAATTATTTGGTATAATAAATTCTAACCCCTACCCTAGGGTTTTTATGAGGATAAAGTAAGAAATATATGCAAAGTTCTGATACTGTTCGAAAACCGTAGCAAAGAGTGCTATCATTGAAATTCCAAAATTCAACAAAAAAGTATGCTGCTATTATTCAGTAACTGATAGCTAGTCTCATCAATTGATTTGGAATTAATACCCTCAAGGTGTCAGAATTCAAAATCAGCAGTAATAGGAGATGGCAAGTCTTTAAAGTTTAAATCAGTTATCTTTCCATAATATCTCACAGAGTTACTACAGGGATTTTCAAACTAAGGTATATTCTGATTAACTATGATATAAAAAGCCACAGGATAATTGTTAACATGATTACCTGGAGTATCAATTTGTCACGGAGATCAAGAGGGATAAAGGAGGCTAAATAATTTAGCTATTAATACAGCTACACATCATTTTATATTAAATCAAATGTAAATATAACATAGACTATATTACAAACACTAAATTTTTAAGGTTTAAAAAAAAAACATTGCTTAGAGTCTAAGGACACTTGTGCCTATCCCCCTCAAACACACACTGAATTTTAAGATTACTGAGCATAAACTAGACCTTCTAAGATATGAAAGATTCTACTTTCTTTTTCTTAACTATTTGTCTATTTTTTGAGACAGGTTCTCACTATGCAGTCTACACTGGTTCTTTATGTATACAGGCAGGCCTCAAACTTGAGGTATGTTGCCTCACCTGGCCAGAAAATTCTACTTTCTAAATGCTTCTACATTACTGATGTAATTTTAAAAAATATTTTAACTTTCTTAGTCTTTTTTAAAAGCACAAATATAATTTCAGTTTTGAATAATACATAATTGATATCAAAGCTTATCTGTTTAATGAGTGTTTTTTAACTACGTAATTAAAACCAAAAGTCATTCATGAATTCTACACAAACCCTACTCATCTCTCTGACATTTAGTTTCATGTTTTACAACAAAATTACCTGCACGTTGACTCTTTCAATCACACAAGAAAGGACATGCAAAACATGCATCTTTGTGTCACATTCTGTAACTTGCTGCAATAACTGGAACAGTAGTGTGAACATAGTCTCCAAATACTGCAGGTAAAGGAAAAAAATTCAGAAAAGAAGTAATACAGAAACTATGTATGTACAGATGTACATATAAGAAATAGATCACAATACTAAAGCAATAACAGACAGAAACCGAAACCCTTAGTAATATTTAAGCTACTTTAAATTATTCATGCTAATTTTTATTGTAATACAATAATCTTAATCATCCACAGAGTGACTGTTTAGAAGACTGTCTAAATTGCATATATTTACACTTTGTTCTGTCAACTAAGTTGTTAACAGTACCTTCTTACTGGTCTTCTACAAGTAAGCTGTCGTTCACAGATTGTTTTCTTTTGTAGGGCATGTATATTAAAGCTAAAGGAATACAAATCATGTAACTCACATAGACAACTATCTGTGGTGACCCTTACTTGGAAGTGTAAATTTTTGTAGGTATGTACTTGTTATTCTAAAACTCAGAGAACATTTATTTGAAAATATATAAATACCAAGTCTGGCTTTAAACATGAATATTATGTTGTTGCAAACTGACAAATCACAGAGACTTAAATAAAACAAATACACTGTTCACTCAGATATATGGTTCATTTTTTGTTATCCTTTTGTGTTTGTGAGTTTTGGGCTCTTTTTTTTTTAATTTGATTCATTTTTACACAAATTTCTAAAACCTATTTCTTTCATCCAAAAACATGTAATGACTATTTTGTCATATAAAAAGCCACTACTCTAGAAGTGCCTCCATCTATGACAGCCACAAGAATTACATATAAACATTTTAATCCTCTTAATACTACCACACCAACTTTACTGTCAATTAAGTTGAATCGTAACTTGATTGGCTTGACAGCTGCCGATGGAATTAGTAAGGCAAACTTTTAGGTATGGGTGATGCAGGCCAAGATCTTGGGTACTGTATCTGTTCCCTAGCCTCATCCTCTCTGGCATTGTTTCTCTGCTCTACTCCCCAGTTCCCACGAAGTGAACAGTTTTATTCCATATGCTTTTTCCCCATGATGGTCTTGTCTTATATAATCAGCTAAACATGGACTAAATTCTCTAAAAGCACAAGCCAGTGAATCCTTTCCTCCTTTAAAGTGTAGGTGTCAGTATTGTGTCCTGGCAATGGAAAAGCTGGTCAATACATTGCCATATTTAACAAGTATTAACTATGTATAAATACTGTCAGGTGCTGGGATTTAGAATTCTGATTCTGCATGATATTCTGATCTTTAAGTGATTTATAATCTAGTATAGAATTGAGATATATGTACACAAATAATAGAAGGAAGAAATATAAACATTAAAAATAACACAAATGAATAAAGCAAAAATACTAGATATTTTATAATTGTGACAAAAGAAAAACTTGGCAGTCAGTTTCAGAACAGATCAGTTAAATAAAGTATAAAAAAATAACCTTTTACCAAAAAAAGTTATAAATACAAGTTACATCCTCCAAAATAATCCAATGTACTCTTCAATTTTAATAAATTATGGATATACACATACAAAACTGAGCTATAAAATAACACAGAATTCAAAAGAAATAAGCAGAAATTGTTACAAAGCCTAGAAATGAATTTTCTTACCGGTAGAAATTGATCTGTTCTAAATTCAAAATCATCAACAGGTAAAAAAGCAGTTAAGGCATATTAAAAATATTATGGAGTTTATCAAGATAAAAAGATATCTAAAACAAATAATAAAACAATTAAAAAATTCATGTGATACTATCTGATAATTTCACAAAATGACATAAAAACATTAATAAACTTTGCAGAGGAGTAGTTTTGAGTATTCAAAAGGATATTTAACTTCAGAGTTGTAGCTGTTTCAATTCGAACCTAAAAAAAATACACACTTTAAATTTTTAATCATGCTAGAACTACTAAACATTATTAATATCTAATAAAAAATTTTATTCCAAATCACTTTGCTTACTTTTTGTCAATATTAAAGTCACAAACTATAGTAACAAGCAGAAACAAGAATGTAACTCTTAACTTGAAACCAGAGATAAAAAGAAAAAAGTATAGTTTATTTTTACCTTATTCAGTTTTATGTAACTGGCTTAAGGAAACTTTAAACCAGAAAAATGACTTGTCATGAAGTGTGTGGCCACTGGAGGGAGAGTAGAGTATGGGTGATTTTGGAGGCAAAGGAAAGGTTGAGAAGGAACAAAACAGGTTGGAGCTGGGCAAGCTGGAAGATGTGTATGAAGGGTACAAAGGGTACAAACACAGAGGAAGAAAAAGATGGGCAGGAAAAAAAGAAAATCTCACCCCAACCTCAAATTACAGCAAATCTTTTATATACCCAAAAGATGTATCTGAGATTTTCTAAATCCCAAAGTTTAAATACAGAAAGATTTATGCAACTTCCTACTCTCTCAAATTATATTTTTTTATGGATCAGCATGTTACCTGGGTAGATTATATCATTACAATGTAATCTTCTTATTCTCTCAAATTTTACATCTGACCTGATCAGCTAATTTGATACAGGCTACCATACTCACAGGTTTCCACATATAATAACATGAACTGGAGCCATAACTAAATTCTGTCTTCTACTCTGTAAACTAATATGTCTCAAACTTTATTTCCAGGCTAACAGCTATTACTTTCTTATCTGCTACATTTTCCATACCTGTAATAGCAACTATTATTCCCTTTTCATATATTTTCCAGGAAAAAACAGTTTTAAACATTTTATAACAGCTTCTGAGTCTAGAGATGCTGACTGGGCACACTGATCAAAATGTTAAGTACCACACTGCCAAACACACAGATTTCAGGTCTATGTTTAAATGACTTAACAAATTTGCTGATAATTTTTGCAACTTTATTCTGGCTTTCTATAAACTTGCCAGTAACTATCAGAGTGCTTGGTTTAAGTCCTGGACTTAAGTCAGCCTAATACCTCACACTTTCTGTACTTTGTCCTTAGAAACAGGTAGTCTACAGACTAAAGCAGTGAACAAAGTTCTGGAACTAGAAACAAATGGTACTGTCTCAGGAATATAAGACAACCAAGAAAATATAAACATAGACATGAAAGAATAAAGTAATCCACCAAGGAACAATGATTTCATAATTAGTTTAAAACGAATATCTTCATTTTTGGATTTTTTCCTATCTTCTAATTCTTTTAATAAATATTTTTCTAAAACTTGATTTGATACAAAGCATAAAAATATTAATGTAAAAAATATTTATCCTATCCTTTCCTATAAGTTGATACTACTACTACTATTACTAATTGGTGCTATTTTTTATAAAATCAAGATCATTTATTATGTAATTTGATATATTTCTTCTGAAATACACTTACAAATAAGTTTCCTAAAAGCATAAAAAATATCAATTTATTCATGTCCTTTCAAGAAAGAACAATTTTAAGCTGATTTTCATATACTATAGACAAGAGACACATCAAAAACATAAGGCAGATGTAGGAGCATACACACTAAGGTTTCCTTGCTTCCTGATTTTAGGCTGGACTAATATTCCACTACCTCAAGATTATTTTATATTTGGGAATTACATTTACATCATGGAGTCCAGCATTCTGGGATCTTCCAAAAAGTTTGACATACAAAGCATGGTCAAACAGAAAAATAAAATAAAAGCTATAAAACAGAAAAACTCAGAGACCCATAGAAGCTGTAAGAGTGGGAAGTTAGATTTTGCTAACTTTGCCCAGTTGTAAATCCCATAGTACAAGTAAGGTTTGCTAAAGTCTTGCCTTTGCCACTGAAGGTTTCTTATTAAAGTCCAAGATACAATGTCTCAATTTCAAATATTCACTATTTCTATGCTGACAGTCAATCTGCCCATAAACATGGCCATCTCTTTGCTTCTCAGACAAACATAGCACACCCTGAACTACAGGTCTTTCTTTCAGTTATATCAACTTATGTCTTATATAATTTCACATAAGTGAAAGATTATACTAATACTATATTTTTAATGGTTTAATGTTGTTTTACTGAAGGTTACACAGATAACCTAAGTAAACTTTTTAAGAATTTATTTAAAATTTGTAAAAGTTAAAAATATAACTGGAGAGAGTGGCCCCTAAGATCCAGCCACAGCCATGGTGGAAGCCAGGAGGCTGCACAAAGAAGCAATTCGCCAGCCCTCTCGATGAGCGCCTTCCTCCAGCAGGAGCCAGGAGACCCAGTAGTGTCTCCTGTGAGCAGGCTTGGAATCAAACATCCCAACACCCTCCCCCCATAGCAACTGGGGACAGAGTTCTGAGCATTTCTTGGCAGGATGACTATACGTAATATAGCAAATATGGAGGGTCTCCTGTATCTTCTCTTTGAAAGCAAGTGTTGTTTTCAGTTTTGTTTCATTATGATTAATGCTTTACTCTATTCAATATTCTCTTTTGATTGATTTTATAATGTTCTATCTTTGGTTTGATTTTGCTATACCTAATTGACTAGACAACTATTGTGAAGATAATGAGATATACTATGGTACTTATTACTGTTATCCCGGTAACCTGCTGTAAAGTTCCGTACCAAATTCACTGCACTGTCTCAATTGGCTTTGTTCTGTCTTGTTCTGTTGTATCTCTACTATCTTCAAAATTTAAAAAAAAAAAAAAAGATATAATTGGTTCAAAAATCTTAGGGAAGCCCAATATTAACCAAGTATTATGGTTAAAGAACTGTCTATATGGTATGGGTGTAGCTCTTACGGTAAAGTGTTTGCCTAACATGCATAAAACCCTGAGTTTGATCGCTTCAAATCATCAACATTATCATCTGTAATCCTAGGAAAAGAAGGTTACTTTCATATAAGATTTAGTAATTCTAGTCTGTGGAAATTACATGTTCTCAAACCTGAAACTTGCAATAAACACTGTACATGCCAAATAATATGATTTAAGGACATGGAAAAAAAAAGGAGATTTTTTTTAAAAAAAACAGGTATTTTGGACTGTTGTATAGAATCTAGCAGCAGTTCTCCAATTAAATACAAAAAAAAAAAAGGTCATTATGCTTTAAGAGACAGTTAATAGTAAATGTGAAGAGGCCCTCAACAATAAACATACACACTGTATAGCATGCAAACAACATGACTATATTAAAATATCACTTGGCCTTTTTTTAAAACTACAAGACATTTCCTGTTTTCAAAGTCATAAAGATGTATGGATTCCCTACAAAGTGAAGGTCTGCTAGACAGCATGGACCAATGGAACAGAACAATGTCCAGAAACATACCTATATCTTTATATAAATCTGGTATAGGACAGAAGTAGCTTTATAATAACTAAAAAAATTATAAAGTATTTGAACATAAATCACTGTTGCATTATTTTTAAAAACAATAAAAATGAAACCTTACTTCATATCATGTTCAAGAAAACAGATTTCTTAAATAACAAATAAAGAAATCTGACCATTAAAATAAAAAATTTCTGCTTAACAAAAGACAACAAGAGACACTGGAAAGATACTGTGAGCCAACTTCATCTCTGTACTGTTTTATTTCATAAATACAATGTTTGAAATATATACAGAAAAATTATGGAAGCCTATACTAACTGGAGAAGTCACTCTTTCCAGTTACTACACTTTCCTACTCTGTCATAGCTAGTCTTTTTATAACATGAACACAAGAAGAGACAATTGCAGTTGCTCATTATCAAATCTATCCCAGCTCCACAACAGCACTCAAATAAGTAAACACAGATTTTAAAAGCCAGGAACAATTAAAATTTATTGCAACTGATACATTGTGTTTGTATATACATAATTTACACATATTTGCCTGTGTGTACATATTCACAGATATGCCTACTTGTGTATGGTTGAATAATGTGTGAATATACATATATTTATAAGTGAATAAGGCATCTTCCCACTTTTCATTAGCCAGCACATATTATGGGTTTTTAAAAAGTAATATAATTTATATATTTCAGATCTTAAATGTACCTTTAAAAAAATGACCAGAGTATGCAACATCAACTTGGAGCCTTACTAAATACTGCCTTCTTAAAAATGTATCACAAAACAATAGTAACAGAATTAAAACAACTGAAAACATGGAAATGAAACATCACCACAGAAGAGCTAAAGGAAAGGATATAAACTGAATCTAAAGCAACATTTCCTCAAAGTGTGTTCCACTGATAATAACTCATGACCATCTTGGATAGCCACAGGCAAATGTGCACTTTTAAAGGTTCTGGCTAATCCTATAGTAAAAAAGCCTACTTGAATATTTACCAAGAGTTCTCCACACTTACCTTTCCATGAAACCCTTTCTCATCGATAACATTTGACATAGAGTAGAATTAACATTTGGCTTTTAAAATGTTAATCAAAATAATGTCTCCCTGTCTGTCTGTCTGTCTTTGTCTTTCTCTCGCGTCTGTAACTAACATGCTTAAACAAATTACCAAATATTTAGAATATCTCAATTATCTATACAAAGTAGCTAACACCCAAGCAGAAAATTCAAAGACCAGTTCTATGTGCCTTTCTAATGTACCATACTTCTACAACAAATTTATCTTTCTAATTATGTTTTTTTTTCTTTCAGTGAATCTTGTAAATACTATATTTTATTTTATCATGGCATACCAAAAATGAGAAAAGTACGGTGTCAGCCTTTGCTGAAAGGCAGGAAAATCCAGCACACTGAAAGTCAAAAGGGGACAAGGGTGTGAAACCCTAAGAAATAATTACACAAGATCTTAGCACAAATCACAGGAGGAAAACCCACTGATTTTTAACTAAGAAAAATTTGAATGTCAGGAAAAGACAATTACTGTTTTTTTTTTTTAAAGGCTACGTTGGAGTCAAACTGAAGGCCAACACCAAATTGTGTTTTAAGTTTCTAATATATTCCTTCAGACATAAAGTTTTTTTTTCTTTTCTTTTTCGGTTGTACTAGGGATTGAACCCTGTCCCTTTTCATTGATCTACATCCCAGCCCTGTTTTAATATCTATTTTGAAACAGTCTATCTGTTTATATTGCTCAAGGTAGGCTTGAACTTTCAAGCCCCCAGCCTCAGCCTCTGAGATTACTAGGATTACAGGCATGTGCCACCAATCCCAGCTCAGTATTTCTGACAATTTTCAAACATCTTAAAATTGAAGACCTGGGTGAGTGATGTATGTAATAAGACAACAAACCTACAGTTTTGAAGAAAAAAAATTCAACAAAGGCGGTACTCTAAATTTTCCATAACATAAAATCAAGATTATATGAACATCATTAAACAAAAAATTCTGAAACAGTAATTCCAAAGGGTAAAAAAAAAATTTTCCTATATAAGCCAAAGAATCAACCATAGGATGAAACAGATTATAATGCTATGTTAGTATTTATTATCAACATATTTAGGGCTTTTTTAGGGCTAAGTTTGCCCTAAATAAGAAAATAACGTACATTATCAAATGATCTTAAGAACTGTCTTTTCTCTTAGTAAAAAATTATAAATGACTTTAGAACAGAAGAGTTTTTCAATAACCAGTATTGGGAAAGATAAATAATAATAAAAAGACACTATCCTCAAATGAAACAGTTCACCAAGGAGTAACTATGGTAGTAAGCCATAACATATAAAGAAAGATACACTTTCAGAACTCAAAATTTAGTCAAGGTTAACTTTCTAAAAACAATTATTTTTAAAAATATAAGCCACATACCACTAAATCTTGATCTTGAAGTAAGTTACAGATTGCCTCATATAGCATGGGTCTTAAGTCAGATTTGAATTTTACAGAAATCCACTGACCAATAAGCCAAATCACCCTGCGTCGCAATGGCTTATACCTAGATAGGGAAAAATCATGAGATTAAAATGTTAAATATTTTGAAAAGTCCATTCTAGTATCATCATTCAAATCTAAAATGTATCAATAAATCTAATCTGCACTTACATAAAAATTCAAAAGTTCTTTCCAATGAACCACAGTACAAAATACAAAAAATAAAGTCCTGACCTAAGAAAATGAAATTTTTAAGCATATACACTATACCTCTGATTCTTTTGCATTGTGCATTTCTGTAATACAGATATGCACATAGAAAGCAAATCCATTTCTGTTCCCCAAGTAACTAACACAATCATAATGCCCTACACCCTAAAGGTCCCAAAATAATAAAGCTATCATATTCAATTTTCCTATTTTAGTTCTATTAATCCTATAAAGATGATTTTCACAATACTGTGAAAGATCCCCAGCTTATTCAATATAGACGCAAAAATAATTTTAGCTAAACATTGATACTGAAGAGATGCCAATTACAGAATATGATTCAGATTCATAAATAATATCTTATTTAAAAGGTTGTCTAACATTTGCAGCAACATGTACATTCATTTATGTCTGTTTTTTCTTGGCTAAAGGAAATGAATGTTCCTAGGTCTTTTCTAAAGCAAGAAGAAAAATCACAAAGCTCAAAATGTTTGTGTCCAAGAATAATTCCATACACAACCTTGTTAGTACAACATAAAATTTTAATGGAAAGATGATAAATATTTCTGGGTATAAATGAAACAAGCTAATAAATATACCGTTCCATCAGAAAACCACAATCTTAAAGATGATCAAGTACATAAAAATATTCATCAAAACTGAAAAAAAAAACTATTGTAAATATTTCCTACCCTCAAAAGTTCATGACATACCTAAAGGAATTAAAAAGCATAAATAGTACCCTAGGATTTGAAAAAAAGAGAAGTAGGCTAATGGAGATAGAATTGGAACAGGTCTTTAAATGAAAACACAATTTGAGCGGAAAAGTGCAAAAAATGCCAATCCAAGGACTAGGAACTATTTAAACAAAGTCTGGGAGGCAGAAATACTGAGATTTAGGAAAAGTAATATGAAGGAATCTTCAATTTTAGGGCTGAGACCTTGGAGATTATCATAATTGTGTCTTTTTTTTAAAAAAGAGAGAGAATGAACCACAGAAAGCTCAAATTCTAAGGTCACGGTTACTTCCAAGCCCACATAAAATCAGAATTAGTTTGTTCCTCAAATTGTGATGACTGAACCAGCAGTATCATTATTCTGAGTGTGAGAGAACGGTACAATGTGATTCAGAACTACTAAATCAGAAACCTAATTTTAACAAGATTATCTACCAGGTGATTCATAAATATTTTAAATGTTGAGATTAGCTATCTAAGAGAAATATAATATGGGTTAAATACGTAATTTGAAAAATTTTTAATGTCTAAATGAAAATAGGTAAAAAATAAATTTTTACTACTTCTCATTTATCTTAACATACTAAATATATCATTCCAATATTTCACTGATACATTTTTAAGTTTTTAAATTTAAACTGACTAAAACTGGAAAATCACTTCCTCAGTTGTACATTTCAAGTGCTCAATAATCACAAAGGAGAATAACTATACTATAACAGTCAGTAAAGTTCACAGCCTCCAGGGTTTAGGGACAATTAGACCTCAAATTTGTGTCGCAGTAAAGACTTCCTTTCCATCAAATGCTTGCCAGTCCTCTGACAGCAGAATCAATTTATCTTACTCATCACTGGATCCATAGGACACAGTAAATTCTAACGACTGAAAAAATGATTGAATATCTACAGAGATAGCTACTTAAGAGTCAAAATTTAGGGGCAAAGGATTTAGCTCAGTGGCTCAAGCACTTGCCTGGTAAGCATGAGGTCATGAGTTCAAAACCTGATACCAAAAAAAAAAAAAGTCAAAATTTATTCTTTTCTGGGGAGACAAAACTGTGCTATGGCTGCCCCCGCTAGCTTCAAACTCACTGTCCACCTGCCTCAGTGTACAGAGCAGGTGAGATCACAGATGCTTGCCACCAAGCCAGGCTTCAAAGTTACTTTTAAAGCATCTTCAGCACTATAATTTTGTAGAATTCTAAATGTTTATAAAATGATTTAAGTATTAAATAAGAAAAATTTGAATGTCAGGAAAAGACAATTACTGGGTTTTTTTTTTTTTTTAAAGGCTACATTGGAGTCAAACTGAAGGCCAACAGTGGACTTCTATTCATTTCAAAACTCAGTCAATAAATACTAATCTACAACTATATGTTATGCATTCTAATAGGCACCAGGTACTCAGAAATGATTTGACAAAATCGTACCTTTCACACCAAGGGGAAAATTCCTCTTGAAATGTAAAATGACATTTAATCTATGAAATAATGTATAAAAACTATGAAAGATCTATTTCCTTCCATTCCATTATACTCATTCAATATTAAAACTAAAATAAGCAAGTGTTGAAATATATATAAAACATAAGAATCAGGTATAAATTCTATGAAATATCACATGAATCTGTACTATAAGTTAGGCACTTCAGTAAGAATCTAATGGGTATTCACATGTTACTGCCAAAATTCTGTACATCCGACTCTACCTTCTCCCCAGAAACTTGCTAAGGTTTGCTCTGTGTGATCCCAGGACAGCCAACTTTCACAGACATTACTCTGATTAAGACACTCCTGACATTAGGCTTGCATCTGCCAATTGCTTTTTCTTTGTGCTATTTCTTTCTAGAAGACACAGACCTCTATCTTTCCTTATCTTTCCAAATCGTCCTTGTTTCTTCTGCAAACTATCTGACATAAATATCAAAATACTTCCTAGAAGTCATAGCTCATGTCTGAAATGAACAAAAAAGTGAACTCTTTTGTCTTCACAAATCTTACATTCTTTTCTAGACTAGACATTACCTGCTAAATCATGCTAAGATTCTTTAAGAACTATAAGCAAATGAATGCCTTCATTACAAAATTAATAAGTATAAACAAGTATACAATAAACACAAAAATTTATACTTGCCTATTGTGAATGACTTGTAATTCTGGAAGAAGTTGGTTTTTAAACCACTGATCAAAATCAACACTATCAAACAGTTCATAAGCAGCTAATCCAACGGCATTATACACTAAGAAGGAAATTTAAGGAAAAAAAGATTTCAAATATTTACCCTTATATAAGAAACTAAATTTAAAGGTTGGGGATATAGTTTAGAGGTAGAGCTAACATGCAAGAGGCTCTGAGTTCAACGCCCAGTATCACACTTAAAAAAAAAGAAAGAAAGAAAGAAAGAAAGAAAGAAAGAAAGAAAGAAAGAAAGAAAGAAAGAAAGAAAAGAAACACAAGGGAAGAACAAAGGGACACAAGGACAGAGGCATGAACAGGGGCAAGGGCAGGGACAAGGAGCAGGGAGAGGGGAGAAGGATCAGGGGAGAGCAAAAAAAAAAAAAAGAAGCTACAATTATTTTAAATAATGTAATATGTCAATTAAGGAAAATATGTAATACGTTAACCAACTAGAGAGATTACTGAAATAGGCATTGTAGAAACTTTAAGTTATTACTTTATATTTCTCCAAAATATTCTTTTGTACTTTCAAACAAAATTAAACTCATTTTGATATTCAAATTATAAAAATAGCATCTGCTTCTAAATGGAGACACTATTTAGTGATCTGGTCCCTGGATATGTTTTTCCAGCCTCTTCTATTGTAACTCCTTAACTTCTAACATTAAGCCAAAAAACTAACAGTTTAAACTCTATTTTGTGCTTATTCCTTTTACTTTCAAATCTTCCTTTATACTGTTCACTCTTCTCGGAAAACTCTTCCCACACTTACAGCTAACTCCTGCTTGTCATTCTATTCTCACATTACACTATACTTCTTTAGAGGTTTTCACTAGGTACACAAAACCACCTTGTTTTTACCACCTACTTTAGCATTAATCATCCCATACAGAGTTATAACTGATTGTCTGCTAACTTAGCTATCTGTCTCATCAGAGTTCCTACATTACATTTATCTACTCTTGTATTTCATATCTCTCTCTCTCTTTCTCTCTCTCTCTCTCTCTCTCTCTCTCTCTCTCACACACACACACACACACACACACACAACATTTCTAAATCACTTAAGGTTTACATACCAGCATCTTTGAGTAACAGCGCATTCATATCTTCGACATTGGTGGGCCCTGAAAGAAAGAAAGAAAGAAAGAAAGAAAGAAAGAAAGAAAGAAAGAAAGAAAGAAAGAAAGAAAGAAAAGAAAGAGCGAGCCAAGTTATCACTAAAAGTCAAAATAACTAATTTAAAAAATTTAAAGTTTATTTTTAACAGATATATAAAAACATAAAAATTGTACCTGTAAAAGCAGTAAGATGATGTTTTGATGTATGTATGTAATGTTTAATTAGCTTTAAAAATCTATCTTAAATATTTATCATTTACATAAAAATATTCAAAATCCTCTTCTAGCTTTCTGAACTTTATACTATATTACTATAATAAACTGTGCAACAGTGCCTAAGAACTTCTTACTCCCAGGTAACTGTCACTTACTTCTCAATGACCAATCTTTCCCTATCCATCTCCCCCTCGCAACCACTGATCTACTAACTTCTACAAGATAAACTGTTTTATATTCTATGTATGAATGAGATCATGTGGTACTTGTCTTTCAGTGTAAAACTAACTTACTTTTTAAAGTTTTGCTTTATAAACTGAAAATATATTTATGAAGTACAAAGTGATTATGACCTATGAATGTAAAATAATTAAATCAAGCTAATTGTTCATCCACTTCAAATGCTTAATATTTTTTGTAATGAGAACATCTAAAATTAACTTTTTCAGCAATTCTAACATGTATAACACTCCATTAACCATACTTTTCCAAGTGTTCAATAAAATTCTTAAAAATTCCTGCTAACACTCTAACACCTTTTGACCATTATCTCCCAATTCTCCAGCTTCTGAAACTATCAGTTTACTTTCCACTTCTATTGGGGACCAACAAATTCACAATGGCTAATTTTGCATACTTCCATAAGGATAAATGGAGGCTTGGAATTATGGTATCACCCTTTTGAGACTTCCCATTGTCTCTTTTGGGATGGGCCATCTTCTCCCACCCACTAAGACCAAAACTAGTAAGAATAAAAAGAAAACTCCAGAGCAATAGCTTTCTTAGTATAAAATCATCCCCACCCTTTTAAGTCATCCCAGGACTCTTTTGCTTACTGAGTCATTGAACTCTGAATCTTTCTCAGACATTAAACTTTTCCATAGCCTTCCTACATTGTATACATCCAATAAATAGAGGCACTAACCTCCCAGCTCCTCATCATGCATTACTAAATTTGTCTCTATTTCTTATTTCATTCTTTCACTGTACCCCTCACACAGTGAAGTTTGGGATCTTGGCCAGGTCCCCAATACGCTTCTGATGAGTTTGTTTTAGATTTCACATGTAAGTGAAAACAAGTGTTATCTCTTTTCATGCCTGACTTAATTTAGTAAAATAATCTCCAATTCCATCCATGTCAGAAATGGAAGTTTCTTTTCCTTTTTAAGGTTTAGTAGTTCATTGCATGTATACATACATTTCTTTATCTACTCATCAGTTGATGGACACTTAGATTTCCATATGATCACAACATAGCTTCTCAATTCAGTAAAGTACAATCTATTTATCAACACCATGCGATCATAAATATAATATGTAAAGTCATAAACAATATTAAAAATCATTACAACATAGTTGGGAAGTGCTATTATAAGAAATATTCCAGAAAAACACATACTACAAATTGCTGGCTACCGTATAGTAACCTTGTTATAAAAGGACATTCTTTTTTGGCGGGGGGAGGAGTGGGAATCAAACACAGAATCTGATGCTAGCCAAGCATGTGCTGTAAACAAAATTCTTAAAAAAAAAAAAAAATGAACCATTCCATGGGGGCAGAGGGTATATGCAATTCACAGAGATGTGTTAAAGGAAAAAAAAAAAAATTACAACAGTACAATAAAGAAAGAATGGCAACAACAACAACAAAAAAAGACAGTGACTGTCACTATGAAATGTGGAAACTTTTTAGAATAAAAAGCTGCCAGTCTCTGCAATACTACAGTTGACACAGAAACCACAAGTTACCTAGTAAATATTTTTCTATTTAAAAGAAAAACTTCCAGAAAGATTTTCTGCTGCTAAGTATCAATTCATAACCCCACTGTTTCAAAAAGCTACAAAGTACAGGGGTAAATAAACAAACTCCTCCTGGGACAGAAAGAAAACTGAATCCAGAAAGCACTGAAAACCATTTCAGCTGACAGTAACCTATCAGAATGTAACCTAAATAGTCTATTCTTCTCCTATACTGGCTTAAACAAAAAATAAATTGATGACAGATTGTATAGAAAACATATATAATTAATAGTAATTCTTTAATCTTACATTAAAAAGTAGCAATTCTACACTGTAAAATAATTCATATGGAAAATGTGAGTGTTCAAATTATCTTTTAAAATTAACATTATAAAATTTGATTGATATAACTCATTTTTCCCCTGCCTTACAAATTAAGCAGAAATTCTACTAAGCTTTTGAGAGAACAAAAACTTAAAAAATGAACTAAACCCTTACTACCAACGAGATCAGGATTCTCATTTTCTACCAGAGAGTCCTTACATCTCTACCTACTCAATGCTTAACTCTTTACAGTGTGGTTCTTGTTTTATCTAATAATCTATTCTCTCAGAAAATTCTACTGCATTCTGCCTCTTATAAGCATGTAACATTTTTAACAAAAGACTCCTCCTAAATACACCCTGTAACTTCTCTTTACACTTCTGGAATACTTCCTTAACTATCTGATAAGGTCTTTTACCTCCTCCTAACCTACACATAAAATCTCAGGTTCTGTCTTTAAACTTCTCTCTCCCAAAGTTCCTATATACATACATCCAAAAGCATATCCCCATATCCATCCACTATTAATGAGGTAATCGGTCCTTGCCATTAAAACTCAAAAATTCAATGAAAATTTGGTCACTTTTCCTTAAAAGTGAATCAATCAACAATTACTGACTATACCAAGCTTTGGAAAAAAGAATGAACAAGACAGATGTGACCAATATTCCTGGTACTTACAGTCCAGCAAAAAGGTAGCAAACATATGACCAATGTTAAATAATACTAAATAATTACTTATATACAAATTGCAAAAATCAACTATTTAAAATTTACCTCTTCATTCTCTTTTAAATCCATCGTCCTCTTTTCATTCTCACTGCCACCATTCTATTTAACACAATAGCTTAACTTTTATTAATCACACCCCATACCACGCTCCAAAAAGGTGATTTTCCCAAATAGTAGGACATCCATTTTTCTCATGCTGCTATTATATTTAGCATGGAAAAATCTAACTATCACATCCAAATGGTAACTCAAGGCCTATTTTAGGAAAAAAAAAATTCAGTCTTTCTCAAATTCACACACATTACATGACCTATGAAGCACTGTACATACTAAGCATGCAAACTATTTGCATATTAATTAAATAGCTCAACAAAAGTATCTCAAAATATAACTTACCTTGAAGAGTTTGCATCATTTCCAGAAGTACAGGAGTAAGAGTCTGATTATATTCATGGAATATATCTATAAATAGTACTTCAGTGCAAGGCTGGAGGGGGGGAGAAACAAACTTCTAATAAAAACATAGTACACTGATTAATTTTATAGTAAAGCAAAGAACTCTATAAGAATCCTAAAATACTATAAATATTTATGTTTCCAAGTTTTAATTTAAAGAAAGATTACTATTTTTGTAACTAACATAATGGAAAACACAAATCAAGTTATAATTTAATTCATAAACAAAAAAAAAACCACATTTCATTATTTAAAATGCTTGGCATTATGCATTCAAAAATAATTTTTAATCATACTTTCAAAATAAGTATTCTATAGCAACATTCATTGATAAGTCCATACTATAAATTACTTCCAGGATTTAATGGTAAAAATTATGTGTCTTTAGCAATGATACAGTAAGAAAGCACAGTAATTCACAAATTCAATTCATCATATCTATTGATACTACTTCAGCAAACATAAAACACAACCAAAATCAGTGACAGGCTTTGGTTTAAAAAAAAAAAAAAAAAAGACTGATTTTGATTCTTAAAAGCACTGTACTGAATCACTAGATGATCCATAATACAAAGGAATTACAACTAAACATTGTGTTTAAAAAGAAATCTTCTATATGTACACTGAAACGATACATCGCATTATTTCATTCAAAACAGTTGGAGGGAGATTTGAAACTAGACTATGCACTGACTACTGATAAACTCAGTTTTCATTAAGTGCTCATCTACCTTCTACTATGTTTGACCTTAAAAGAAATTGTAAAATATTTAAGTAGTAAATTTCTTTTAAAGTGTTAAAGTTCCATTTCTCTACTTTAAAACTGTAAGCTTGTGCATCTAAAAACAGTAATGTACAATTTAGAAAACTACTAAGTTTTGTGAATTATGTAAAAACTGGAATTATCAGAAAGAATCATATGATAAATACATCTGATAAATCTTCCTAAAGGCAAAACATGTCCTATAACTAAAAGCAATGGGCTGGTCTGAGAATCACATTAGGTGGTAACAGAAATAATGTATCAAAAAGAAATTTTACTAAAGAAATACTTAGGAGAAGGAAAAATCATTCCAACCTAAAAAAATGACAGTATTCACCTCCAAACATTTTCCATTTGTGCAGTGCCAATTATTTCCCAAGCAACCTGACTAAAAAAACTGAAAAGTCTGTTTTGCAAACATGTTAAGAAAAAAAATATTTTTTTTTCACAAGGTCATGAGTTCAATCCCCAGTACCAGGAAAAAAAAAAAAATTCAGTCAAAAATTCAAAATTTAAACTGGACATGATGGTACAGGCCTATAATCCCAGCACTTAGGAGGCTGAGGCAGAAGAGTCAGCAAGAGTTAGAGTCCTGTCTAGACTGCATAGCAAGACCCTCTCAAAAAAATAAAAATTCAAAAAAATTTAAAATTTAATGAAGTATTTTCAAGTTTGGTTCCTTGAAATTATAAACAATTACCTATTTGACTTAATGTTTGGACTTTTCAGTAAGTGTCATTAAGAATTTTTGAAAAGCCTTGCTTTCCCGTATCAATTTTTCTTCTAATTGATACTTACTCTCAAACTATATTTCCAAGAATCTCCTCCTGTTTCTTCCACTGCTGCAATTAAAAATATGACAAATGATGTGCACCAGATACACAATAATATTTATAAAAACACTTTCGAAAAACAAAGATTTGATCATTTCTATAACAGTTCTATAAGTGGTTTTAAACATACTAAATGCAAATTCTTATGAATACAAGCCTATGCAGATTTCCTTACTATAAGCTACAGATTATATTTGTGTATCAATCACTTATCAAGTGCTTATTAAATCCATAAGCATTCTTGCTCTCATTAAAAATTCTTTATGGAAGAAAGCTCAAAATACATGTCCTGGATTCAAGATTTAGCTCTGTGGCATAAGCACCTGCCTGGCAAGCACGAGGTCTTCAGTTTGATCCCCAGTATCAAAAAAACCCAAAACAAACAAACAAAAAAACATGTCTTTTCCAGAGTATCTAACATCACTTAATACAATATTACTACAATTCTTAGAATCATTTCAACAGTAATTATACTTCTCAAGTTAAAATAAATACTCATACTTCCCATACATTTCTTAAATGTACTTAAAGTTTACTTTTTACCTTTCATATTTTTTAGAACTTTTAAACATTTGTTATATTTTTTTAACTCAACTCATTTACATGATAACTGAAGAAACTTAAAGGTCTATTTTCTGGACAAAATTTTGTCATCACATTTGAACAAATCATTTATTCTCTGCTTCTCACTTTGTTCTGGTAGGTACAAAGTGAGGCTAAGTTAATTTTGGAAATCAAAATTTCCAGATCAAAAGTGCCATATTAAAATACATTATTATACCTATCATTCAAATTGGTAAGTGTATATAGAAGGAGACAAGCCACACTAAAACAGAAAAATTTTAATTCTTACTAAACCCTTCTGGATCTTCTTCCCACATCGTCAACTCTTCTTCAGTTAATAAGAAATAATGAGAAACTAATCTTCTACATATCTCCGTCAAAGTGGGATACGTAAAGAAAGCCATCTTAATTTTATGGGCTTCAAGAGTTTCAGGACTGCTATCTAGAAAAATAAAATTCCAAGTTAATTGCACAGCTGAAAATTCTACCTAAATTGGATTATACAACTTAAATTTAAAAATAAACTCTCAGAGGAAAATACACACTTATTCATGTCTAAATGTTCCTTTTTATTACAAACAAATTTTAAATATACTATTTATTATACACCTACAGCCAGGTTTGGTGGCACACGCCTGTGATCCTAGCACTAGAGAGGCTAAGGCAAGAGAATCACTTCAAATTTGAGGCCAGCCTAGGCTACAAAGTAAGTTTAAGGCTGGCCTAAACTGCATAGTAAAACTGTTACAAAAAGACAAAAATAAAATAAAACGCTTACAATCAGTGTAGCCTTCTCTTACCACTATAGCTGATACATTACTGTGCTATATTTTATTACAGCATATCACAGCGAGTGACTCTCTCCCTCACCTACAAACTTCCTCACTGGTCTTACTATATATGAACAAGAATGAATTCAAATTAACATAACAATCTAACCTGTCTTCAAGAAACCTCACTTTCTATAGTCAAAGAAAACTTTTAACTGTTCAAATGAATGTAGCCTAAATGTGAACTGCAGAGATTATTACTGTATATAATTCCTAGTCCTTAAACACCAATGAATCTTCTATTTTGCTATGAGTTTATCACATGCATCTTACAGTTTTTTTAAAAGCTGATATTCACATATTAAAGACTATACTCCTTTGCCTATTTCATTCTCAGCAGTTTATACTTCATACTAAAATAAATGAATTCCAAGAAAATTTTATATCAAAATAGTAATTACTTATTTCATTAAAATAAATGAAAAAAATCTACCAATAGAGTATTACCTTCAAAATTTTTGGATGGCTTATAAGCATAATTTTTGACAATCATCTTAATAAGATTCATGCATTGGACAATGAATCGTTCAAAAGTAATGCCTTCACCAACTTCAGTAAAAACATAGCTTACAGAAAATTCCAGTGATCTCTGAATTAGAGGAATAAATGAAAAGGGATGCTGATCCAAAAAGTCCAAAAGCTGTAAAGAAAAAAACTAAAATGTATTTTCTCCAAATTCATACTGGAATATAATCATATTCCAATTATACCCCTACTGATAAACATTTGCCAAGTGTTGAACCTTGGTGGGGAGATTATGCATACTGATATATAGTTTGTTTTATATGTATGATAATCCTTCTTGCATTTTTTTTTTTTGGTACCAGGAATCAAACTCAGGATCTCAGGCTTGCCAGGCAGCAGGATAACCCTAGTTAGAGCACAGCTTATAACATGAATTTTTTTTCACATTATTATCTCATAACAAGAATTTTCTATTATTTCTAGTACAATAGCTAAAACAGATATAAGCAGCCAAATTTAAAACATGAAAACTGCTACATAAAGGAAATGACCTGTCATCTCAAAAACAAACAAACAAACAAACAAACAAACAAAAACAACACCCCACCATGGAAAGTTAACTGACCCCAACTGAGTTCCAATTCGAACAAAACAGATCAAGCATAAAAAATTTATAAGACAGCCAGAAAAATCTGAAAATTAACTAGATTATTTAAATGACATCAAGAAGTCATTATTATATTTAAATGTAATAACCGTGATTAAGATCATTTTTAAGAGCTACTGCTTAGAGACAGAGATGTTTATTTACAAATAATAACAAATAATATATGGGACCTGCTTTAAAATAAGCATCAGGGAGTCAAGGGAGCACAGATCAAACAATTAATTGACAATGACTGCATTGTGACATTTGTTGAAGTTGAGTAATAACCTAAAATCAATTCTATTTGGAGGCACATTTGAAGTTTTTCAATTCACAAGTTTGAGTAAGACAAAGAGATCATAAATACAAATTTTATAAGTGAAATTATCAACCTGTTCTAAAATGGATAACTACAGATATCATCTGTCCAATATTACATCCTTGAAAACTAAAAGAACCTGAAAATCCAGCCGGCTGTCAATTGATGCATTTTCTAAAACAGACTATGTAACATTTTCTAAAATCTTACTTATATAATTGACATACTAAGCAGGAACTGCTGGTAGCAAAGATGCAGCCAAATGTCAGTGGTATATATTGTCCAACACTACTGAGCAACTTTGTCATCTTACTGTAACTCACAGGATCCATCAACTTTATATTGGTTCTTGGAAAATTAAGTGGTTTTTTTCTATAGAAGCTATTTGAAATACAAGAAATGAAGACAACTGAAACTAAGTGTAAATGCCACCTAAGCACCAAAATAAAATCGTCTCATTTTTTTCTGCTCTTTTTCTCCTCTCTGGGGAACAAAACATTCCAACCCTAATGCTGGACCTTCAAAAAATAAGGGAAAGTATATTACAAACTTAGATATTCCCATCTGTCTTTAAATAACTATTTTACTTCAAGTATTCGTAAACCAGCCAAGTCGTCCTAATTGTTATAACTCAATTCTTTGCATGCCTCCCAATTCTCCAAACCTGAAATGTCATAAGTTATAAAAAAAAAAAAGTTATCCAAAATGTATTCAAATCACCTAGCATAGGGGCTCACATGATTCTACTCAACACGTGATATTGATGATGATAATCTGATAGTCATTTTGAAAATGCTGACTTTATATCACAGTGTCTGTTATATTTGACCTATTCAACTGAACTATTATCTTTCTTACTTCCGCTTTTTCCAATGGGTCTAAAAATAAGTTTATTTGAGGAATAAACTCTAATGTTTTTTATAGCTGATGCTTTTATATCAAGATGACTATGACATGGTCTATAAATATGACATATTGTCTATAATATAATATGTGGTCTATAAATTTAATTACATGCATTCTAAAGGTTTCAAGATACAACAATGATTTTTTTAGCCTTCCTATAGTCCAAATACAAGTTTTTTTACACTAAGATGAAAATCTACGACTACCAAAATATTTTCATTCCCAAAAAAGTTTTTTGTGTGTTATATTTAAGAAAACATATTTAGGGTAAAAAGAAAACTTACCACTTTAGTAAAAAGAATGATGGTTTTTTCCAGTCTGTCTCTACACACACTATCTACTCCTATATTTCTACCTGTTAAAAATACATTACAAGCATTAGTACAAGTTTACAGTAGTCTTAAAACTCACACTAAATTTTTTACAAAAACAGTATTGTCAGTTATCTTTGCTTTTAATAAATGCAAGATGCAGAATCATGAGTGTCATATTGTTCAAAATCCTAGAATATGAACTAAATCCATTTAAAATAAAAGGGTAACAATTTTAGCAATAAGTCATGAGTTATATTTTCAAAGACTAAGTCAGTTATAGTGAAATATTTCTCAAGCAACAAAAATCACTCAGGGTATCACACTCTACCATTTTTACTATATCTCCTGACATGTTACTACTTGTAGTTCATCTGGTGTAATTTTGTACATTTGGATTAATATCCATCAGTCCATCAATTCCTTTTTCTCTCATCACACTCTCCACATTATTTTGTCATTTATCTCATTGTACTCGGAATTTTTTCTTCTGCTACCCACCATAACAATACCCAGAAAAAAATTACTTTTTTCCCAACTGTCTACACCATAAGAGCTGGCTTATTTATCTTTGTATGCACAGTATCCAAGGAAGTGACTGGCAACAGTATCAACAATGTTTTTACTAAATTAAAAATAATTAACAAAAAAAAAAAAACAATCAACACCCCTAAAAGTAAGTAGACTGAGATATTTTCTTGGGGTAGACAGTCACCAAATATACAAACATTTAAGACAGCCAGACTGAAAGACACACATACACACACACACCACAGTATATCAGTATATGAGTGTATGTGTGCTTCCTGAACAAGGGTGTTTACAATCACATGGAAGAGAATAACAAACAGACCACCAGGACAATAAAACACAAACAACAAATTTGTGTAGTGCAAAAGATTACAAAGGTTCCTAAAGTGAAGACAAGAGGAGTTAGTAAAGAGTAAGTGATTTATAAAATAAAGGTATCATTGAAAAAATGTATATCAAAGTGATACATTAAAAAAGAAATAGGGTCTGTAAAAGTCTAAACAGCATCTGACATACAGTATACATTTAATATTTGTTAAATACATAACTATCATAGTTACCCATCTGGGAAAGGGCAGTCAGGAGAAATTAGAAAGAATGGACACAAAATAGGATTTTTAACAAAAGATTTTCTCTATACTCAGGATAAGACATGTATATAAATTCCAACATAAGTTTCCAGTCTAATTTCAAAATGTTTCCAAGATATAAGATATTAATTTTAGTCATATACAGGCTAACAAGATCTAAGCACTCATTCAGATTGTTTCAACCAATAGGTCACTCAGACAAAACACTTTCTCCAGATTTGACTGTGGAAGCTATTAATGAGTAAAGATTAATGCATGAGCACATATTAATTCATTAATTGTAGCTATTATTGAAAAAAGAATAAGTTCTAATGAATAAGAATTCTAAAATTAAAAACTGAATTAGAAGTACTTACTACATTCCAGAAACTGTTTTAGACGTTCAAATATTCCATGTAAAAAACCCTAGAAAAGAATACATTTTAAAGTGTCTCAGTTTACTCTAAGCATTTACTTTATTCTTTTTTCAGGAAAACTAAAACCTATCTAGCCCATCATTTTAACAAAAAAGCAGAAGAAGAATAAGCTAAAATTAAGTGGTATAAGAAATTTATTATTATAAACAAATCCACAAGAAAATAACTGTAGTGATTCATGTCTCCAATATTTCATTTCACTTACACAAAGCATTTTTCCAAATTCATAATTTTTCATTAAGCCTTTCACTAAATGTTCTACACCTCTTGATGTGCGTAATTTTTCTTCACAAACCTTACAGCATCTATTGACCTATTTTTTTACTCATCAGTCAAAAATTTTTGTTTACTGCTCTATCCCAAAATCCATCAATAGCATCTCAAACTAATAAATAAATACCAATCATGTAAACCAAAGGTTCTTAAACTTCAACTATCAACCATTTATCAGTCCAATTATTAAAATACAGGATGACCAAAATGGCATATTTTTGTAATTTTTATAAGATAAATTAACAGAAAATATAAAAAAGAACTTGATCAAATTTATTCAATAATTTTTCTGTGTATCTTATATCTTAAAACATTCAATACACAATGCAATGCTACAATTTGGAGAGTATTATCTAATCTCTTTCTGAATTCTTTTTCCATTTGTCTTTCTTTGAACAACACACTTTGCAGTGTTAAGTCCTTCTTTTTATTTTTCCCTATGGGTGATATAATTTCAATAAAATTACCACTTAACATAATGATGAAGACATCAATGATGGATGTCCTAGTTGGTGTTTTGCTATCCTAGTTTTCAACTGTTTGGTCTATTAGACCTAATCTAAATTATTAATTAATCAACTGTGTTGAGTAAATAATAAATGAGTTCCATATTATTTGGTTCAGAAGGTGAATAAATATTTTATGATAATATTTTCCCCTCCTTTTTTGATTCCAAGATAGCTTGTTAGATGCTGGTCAACTCTGTGAACATCACCTACAGAATTAGTATTTATTATAATCACTGACCATTACTGCAATTTTTCTTGTTTCATTTCCTCTTTCAAATTCTATCATTTCTGTATTATGAGTAGTTGATAATAAGGAGCCATCTTTTTTGTCATTCCATTTCATAACACAGACTTTTTCTCTCTGATAGGCTAACATTTCTCCCTTTTTTATTTTTCTTTTGCACATCATTTGAGACTTCTTTCCTATTCCATGTGTCTGCTTTGTATTGTAAAAGAATATCACCAAGTTCTGGAGAAGTAAAAAATTATATGTAACACACTGTAAGAGTTTTTATAGACTAAGCATAAAATTATAGGTTATTTTTCACAAGTTAAATAAGCACAAATCAGTAAAAGAAAATAACTACAGGGCAGGGATTCAGCTCAGCAGTGTAAGTGCCTGCCTTGCAAGTGCATAGTTGTGAGTTCGATTCCCAGCAGCAAAACAAAACAAACAAAAAACAACAACAACAAAAGAAAATAACTATAACTTATTAGAATTCACTAGAAACAAATATCAGAGGTGAATATAATACTCTAAGTAAAAAATATGCAAAAATAGTCAACAATAAACAAATAAAACAAATAGACATATGACTGTATCTCCTGCAAACGACAATCAACTGTTTGAAATGGTAACTGCATGAGTGATGCTATGCATAGCTGGTACATAAACAAAAGCACTCAGGGTAAACTGTTAAGTGGTTAACAGAGATCAGTTCTAACAGAAAAAACAAGCACTGCCAAGTATCAGCTGGTCTAAGGGATCAGTTTTTATTATTATATATCTTAAAAGACATGTTAAGAATAACCTACGGAAATAAATATCAAATGATAGTGAAGAAAAATAATAACTTAAACAAAGCAGACATCTTTGTATTCATAAATTTAGATGTATAAACATCATAAAATGTCATATGCCCTGTTAGCAAATGGAATCGTGTAGTTTTTATCACAAAGAACTGGATAATGATGACTTTCCCAAGGAATGACTGACTCTAAAATGCCTTTTTTCCTCCTTGTCCTGAGATAGCTAATTCATCAATTCTTCAGTTTAAGAAACTAAAGTAGAATATCATCATCTGAAATCTAGCTTAAGATTCCACTTCGACAATCAAAGTCCCCACCATTATTAAAGTTTGGAATGCTACTCTCAGTCTCAAGGGCATGTATCATCCGAATCATCTAAAAATTAGAAAACATCTTCCTCTGTCAGTTTTCTTTCTATTCTTTGCTATTTCAGACTAGAAATGAAAGAAAAAAAAATCCCAAATTCTCAACTGTGTTGAAGAAAAGGACAGTGTTTGTAGTCTTCTGTTATATCTTCTTGAAATAATACAATGAGCAATGTAAGAAGAAAAATGCAGGACAAGAATTAATTTCACTACTGAATCATGCTTTTGGCAATTTCATCACTCTCCCATTTTCATAGTATTTGTCTTTGTAAATACAGGTGAGAGTAACTGACACATAGTGAAGATTAACAATATAATAATTTATAGAATGATGAAAGAGCAAAAACTTTCAATACAAAAAAACAAAACAAAACACTGAGATCACTAAGATCCCATATATATTCTGAAATTTATAAAAGGGTCCAATAGTCTCATACAGTAACTACCAGACAGACACTATCAGTCAGTACTCTAAAAAAAATCAGAAAATCACAAAGGCCATCAATTTTAGCAAGCTCATGAAGATAATCAACTGTACAGAATTACAGACAGCTGACTAATTCTAACTAATTTAACTAATGTTACACAATAGAGCAAAACCTCAAATTAAAATAACCATTAAATTATAATTCACAGAACACTTTAATTATTTGCCAAGCTCATTACAGAAATCATTATCTCCCTTAATCATCACAACATCCAGTGAGGTAGGTATGATTATTTCATCTCCAAATTACCAAAAAGGAAACTGAGTATCAAAGAGAATAAGTAAATAACCAAAATCACACTATTAGAAAAAGGGCAATTTAAGTCTCCATTTCAAATGAGCCTGCCTTCTGAGCCCACAATCTTACCACTATATTTTCTCTTTAGCATAAATTCTAAGTTGCTTTAAAATAGTATATATTTGAAAAACTATCCTCAATTTGTTAAAATTTTACCCTCTTTCAGAAAAGTCAATGTATCTTAAATGTTACAGGAAGGCATTATATGTAGCTGAGTAAAGGTTGATATATAATTTGAGACAGAAGACTCAAGAGAAATCCAAAAATTCACAAAATTCTGACTGAGTATATCTGTAATATCAACACTTGGGAGGCTGAAGCACAGGGTTGCTATGAGTTTATGGGCTACATAGAGAGTTCAAGGCCAGTCTGAACCACATAGTGGGACCCTGTCTCAAAAAAAACTAAAATACTGATTGGTGTTATCCACTGAAAACCACCATCCCATTTTAGAGAAATACAAATCAATTGGTTTTCTCTGAAGACAAAAAAAAAAGACAAACATAATCACTGATTCAAATATTAGTTTTTGGTGTTCAATAATATCACATAAAATTCCTGAGACTTCCAACACACTGCTTTTACTCACCATACATGCATTCATTCAACAAGTAACTACTGAGCATTTATTATATATATTGAAAAGATTGTTCCAAGCTCTGGGATGAATAGCAAGTAAAATAAATTCTTGTCTTCACAGAATTACATAACTACTAAGGAAATTGTCAAGCTGATTTCTAGAAAAGCTTTTTTGGTAATATGGAAACAAACATTTATCAGTGTTTAAAACAAAGGTTGATGTATCTTCCAGCAATTTGGATATTATGTATTAGTGTTATACATGAACATACACTTCCATCCAACATTTCCATTTTTACCAAAGTATCCAGTTATAATTTTAATAGTATGTGATGCTGGTACCCAAATTCTGGTATCATTCTAGTACCTCTTATCTACACTTAAAAATTGAAAACAACCTGAAAGTCCATCTATAGATGATTAGGTTTAGTAAAATACTAGAATCTTACATTAACTTTTTAGAAACATTCTTTTCTAGAAACATTGATATTTTAAAAATATGAAAAATAACAGTATGAATGACATTAGTGAACTATTCATAATACTTTCTTAAAAAAAACTTTTAAAGGGGCTGGGGATTTAGCTCAGCGGCATAAGCGCCTGCCTTGCAAGGGCGCAGGCTAGAGTTCGATCCCTGGTACAAAAAAAAAAAAAAAACACCTTTTAAGTAGGTAACAGCAGTATGTGAATATGGTTTTATTAATGTAAGGCAGAATAAGACAGCATCTAGAAGAATATACATAAGATGCCTTAAAGAATATCTATAAATTTAGCAGTGTCTCTGGATAGTGAAACTATAAATGATTTCTCTTCTAAAAAATAAGCATGTGAACTTTTAAAAACCAAAATGCTTATCGCACTATGACAATATACATTTACTGAGTTTTAAACTTTTAACAGTAAGACCACTGCTTTAGTCAGTATCATTCCAATACATAAAATACATCTTTTAAAATCTTTTAGAGGTGATTCAGTGGTGATACATGCCTAATAATCCCAGGTCTCAAGGAAGCTGAGGCATGAGGGTCAAAAATTCTAGCCCAGCCTGAGCAACACAGCAAGACACTTTCCCTTTGAAAAAGTCCAAAAACCAAACTAGATGCATTTTTACCCTGATTCCTGTAACCCCTAAGGAAATCCACAGAAAGCAACATTTTAGCAGAGCATATCTTACTGCAAAAACTATATGTATCTTCATATGAGTCCCATTTGATTTAGGAAAGGGAAAAAAAAAAAAAACGCAGCTATGTAATTTGCATTGAAGAATGTATATGTTCATACACCAACAACAATTAAACATTACAATTTCTTTTGGGCTTAGAAACAGTTTTCATATATATATATATTGCAGTGCTGGGGATCAGACAGGAAGGGTAAGCACACTACCACTAAGCTATATTCCCAGTCCTTATAATTTTTTCCAGCCCTTACATTTATTTTTAAAACTACATAAAATGTGTGTATTAATGTTGTGATCAGAAGAAAACTTCTTTTTTTTTGTTTTGTTTTGTTTTTTTGTTTTGGTACTGGCAATCAAACTCACAACCTCACACTTGCCAGGCAGGCACTTACACTGCTAAGCTAAATCCATGGCCCAAAAACCTCATTTTTAAATACTTAAAAATAAGTAAATGAAAATACCAAAGATATAAACAAATATTACGAACTAACAAGACTTCTTTTAATTTAAATTAACACTGTTGGGGTATTACAGTAGCTTGAACAATATACCAGGCCTATTTTCTCTCCTTTATACAATACCCACTTTGATGTAGTAAAAAAAAAACCAGAATGCTGAAGTTTATTATAACGTAACAGAATGGTAAAAAGCTGGATGGTTACTTAGTAAAAACTATTTTAAATGAATGCCAAATAAAAGAGTAAACATTCAAGAAAATACTAAACACTGCCCCCAAAACACAAAGATAAACTACTTCTATTACTTACCATCACTTCCATATTCTTATGAGGTTCCACAAATCCATTCACAGTTAGCTTACGCAGCACTGAAAAGTAAAGGCAAGCTTTACTTGCATCTTATTTCTTTGAATTTTAAGCTACAATTATAATAATGACTCCAAATCATAAAATGTAATCAAGCTGAAAGCTAATCTATCTTAATCCTTTCATTTAAATAGATAAATAAAGGTAAGCCCTGGGCATTTCATTGGTAGGTAGTGGGAAAGATGGAACAAGAGTCTAGTTCTTCTGACCCACAAAAGCAGTGCTGTCACTATTTATCATACTACAAGATAAAATTCAGTTTAATTTGCACAATTGATAGTACTTTCTACCATAATAACTGAATTAAAAGTTATTGTCTCTATTCTATAAATTTTAAGATATGGCTAAAAAATACTTAATTTTAGGCTATACTAATAGAAATATACAATATCTCCTAAAAAGAATATAAAAATTAAATTCTACTGCAAAATTTGGAATAGACTTTAGTGCTCATTTATAAGCATCTCATCCAAAGAATAATTCTGACAAACTAGTGTACATAGTAAATGGGATAACAGATTTGAAGTCAAAGCTAGGTTCAACCCTTGATCCAGGGCTAAGGCAACAGGTAAGAGTGCTTAACCTATATGCGTAAGGCCCCGGGTTTAATTCCTAACACCACACACAAAAATAAATTCTTGCTCCATTGTCTATAGCTGTATTACTTTAAGCAACTTTTCCAGATCTCATTTCCTCATCTGCAAAATGTGGTCAGTAAATGCTACTTCACCGAGTTACTAAAGGACTCAAGTTGGCATGGTGGAATACACTGGTAATCCCAGCACTCAAGAGGTTGAAGAAGGAGGACTGCGGGGGATCAAGGCCAGCCTGAACTGCATAGTGAGACCTTTTCTCCAAAAAAAAAAAAAAAAAAAAGGACTCTATTACTAAAGAATCATCTTTTAGTTGGAATTCATGAGTTAGTCTAAAGACAATATATTAAAATTAGGTTTATAATGGGATGAAATCACCAATTACATATAATTCAGAAGTTACTATTTCATAATAGAAGAAAACAAGGCTCAATTTGAGTGCTTGTTCTGGATATGCTCTTTCTCACAATAAGACCTTGGTCCACAGTACCAGGAAGATTATTTCTTTATCCCCTCATTGTCTAATAAACTTGTCATTTTAAGATTTTAGCTCAAGCACCACTCTCTCAGGAAACTTGTCAGTTATTACAACATTATAAAGTCTCTGTGACATATATTATTTTACATGTATTTGTGTGGTCATTTTAGGGATGGTCTACCTGCCCTGGTGCCAAGCACCTATAAAGTTGTCGCATAAAATTATGCATGCATGCATATCCAATAGACAATAAATTCACATAGGTGTAAGTTCAAATAAAGATTATATGTTACAAAAATTATAAAACAAACCTGTAAATCCAGCACTTTGAGGATGAAGCAGGGGGATCTAAAGTTCAAGTTTCACCTAGGCAACTTAATGAGACATTATCTCTCAAAACAGAAACGGCAAGGGATGTCAGTACAAAAAACCCTGGGTTTAGTCTTTACCACCAAAAAACAAAACAAAACAAAATCCTAGTCCTAAGTATTTCTTCATTTCAGAAATTTACAAGGGTAAAATTTTCCAGGACAAGATTCCTTTAAAAACCTAATGTGTACTTGAAACCATGAGATAGAAACATACTGAAAAGCATAAAGCAAGCTTAGACAGAGTACAAGCAAAACTTTTTTTTTTTTTGTCAGAAGTAGGCTCTGAAATCATTAAGGCATGAAACGCCTACAATCAAAAGAACTCTTGAAAATATCTTAATTGTTAAATACAGCACTACATAAATGGTTTTGTAATATACAGTCTTTATCAGCCTTATTTTATTCTCCTCACTGTTTCTGAGGAAACATTTCTAAAGCATTTACATTTTTGTCTTGAAGGTGGTAACACAATCTCTTCTCATTTGTATAACCACCTATATAATGCATTTATCAAAGGTCCTTTAAAATTATTCACACATTTGTTCACAGCCTAAAACAAAAATAAGTGCTAACAATTTGGGGGTTGCACAACCATTATCTATTTAATATACATAATATATTAGGATAGTGACAAGAGTATACAGTTGAAATTCCAAGGTATAGGGTATGATAAAAGAACATTTAAGTAACACTAAGAAGAATGTAAAATGAGTATTAGTAAGAGAACTGGGTTGCATGTAATAAAATGAAGAGAAAAAAACCAAAGCAAAGCATAATTACAACTAGAAGAGTCTCAGCAACAGGAGACATGACAGAATGGAGAAACAAAAAATGATAAAAATGTGGGGTTTTTACAAGGGGAAAAGAAAGTTGGAATATATTCATCAAGATAAGCAACTCAGACCAGAGAAGGTGAAATGGAAATCATGTTACAGGAACAATGACAGGCTAAGACAGCAGCCCATCAATCACCTCCTAAAACTCAGATAACCTTGTGGCTTCTCACAGAAAAGAGGGCTCAAAACTGAACTCAATGAAAGCCTCTCCTCCTCCAAGACCTAAGGACTGTAAGCAGCACAAAGTAAGCATTTGGAGCCCGCAATGAGAAAAGTTAAGTAAAAAATAAATAAATAAAAAGTGGAGGTATGTGAAAGGAATATATTGAGACAGAAAGGCATAATATGAATCTAACATCTCCACTTCAACTATTTGTGCTCTCCTAAGTTAAAGAGCAATTCTCAAGGGGAAGAAGAAAAGAAAACAAAAGAAAAGAAAAGAGAAGAGAAGAGAAGAGAAGAGAAGAGAAGAGAAGAGAAGAGAAGAGAAGAGAAGAGAAGAGAAGAGACCCAAAACCCTTAGGGAAAAATTAATCCTTTATTTTCCTACTGCAATCAGGAACATAAAATCCATCCAAAAGATAACTATTGTGAGGCACATCATTTCAAAAATAAATACATCAAGTTTAAAAGTACCTTTTAATGATAGTAGAGTTCGTTCTAGTGAACTAAGAACTGCAACTTCATTGCCAGAAGAAACCTGTTGCAGGAATGTATCTGTATGGTGATTCCACAGAGAGCAGGCAAAAGTATAAATTCCAGAAGCTAACTGCAAAGACATACCAACAAAATTATTCAAAATATATCACAGATTAAAGTAATAAGCTAGAACTACAAAGACATTTTTGTTTTGCAATTTAGAATATGTTTCAATGAGATTTAAAATAAATCACAGTATTTATGTCAATGCTTCATATGTTTTTAGCCACAATGCAGAATAATAAGCATACCCTATACTCTACATCAGTGGTGGTGAACCCATGGCATGCAAGCCACAGCAGGCACACAGAGACCTGTCTATTGGCACGTGAGGCAAGTTGACTCACCACCACCCCATCAACCCAGCATTGGATAACAGTGCACATAAGGACAATGCCCACGCTTGGAAAGGAGTAGCAGTGCCAGGTGATAACCTCCCAAGCTGAAACTCATCCCAGCTTTCACATGGCACTTGGCCTCCAAAGGTTCACCATCATTTCTTCACACTGTCTCTTGCTTTAAAGACACACACGCACTCTTAAGTACTAGTTTCTAGAAACAATACCAATCCTAATGTCTGCATTTCAGTCTGACGTTTTCTAATTTTAATCTCCCTGTCTTAGCTACTTTTCTCTTTGTTGAGACAAACATCTAACACCCAAAGTTAAAGGAGCAAAGGTTTAGTTAGCTCACAGCATAACGAGGTTTCAGTCCATAATCAGCTGACTCCACAGCAGGGTGGCACATGGCAAAGGGTGAAAGTTCACGGCAGGAGATGACAACAAAAGCAAGCAAGAGAAAAGGAGAGACAAGCCTCTGTCTGTCCCTTATACTATAAGTAGTCTATCAGCATTAAGGCTGTACCAATCCACTCTGTGGACTGATTCAGCAATCACTCACCCTTATTCCCAGCACCCTTAATCCTAGAATTGTACAACAAATCAATCCCAAACTCTATATTCTGCTACCTCTGCAAAAGCTTCATCTAGAAGTGCATGAGGATTTGAGGGGACATCTAGACATAAACCATAACATTGTGCCCTTGATACCCCAAAAACTCATGCACATTTCTTTATGGAAAAGGCATTTGGTCCATCTCCAAGGGTTGCCAATCCTAATAGGTTCAGCATTGCTGAAAAGTCTCAAGCCTCAAGTCTCCTCTGAGATGTAAGGCAAACTCTTAGAAGCAAGCCCCTGTACAAATGAAAAGTTAAACACTTCCAACATTCAGTGACACAAGATAAGACATTTCCATTCCAAAAGTTTCAAATGGCAATACAAAGGACTGGGCCCAAAGCAAGTCCAAATTCCCAGCAGGGCAAACATTAAACCATATTGTTCCATGTACACCATCTGAGGCAAACCGTGGCAAGACATGAATGCCAAAGGGATTGAGTGGCTCCCCACCTATGGCACTTTTAGTGGTTATAGCTCTCATGGCTTCTCTCTAGAGCTGGCTCTGTTCCCTCCTTGCAGTTTTCCTCAGATAATCAACACTCCTGGCTTTTCCACTGGGGTCTCCACAACACCTCTGGCTTGCTCCACACTCACAGCTTCACATACCGTCCTCTCAGGAGCACACTGACTGTCCGCCCAAGCTTTTTTCTGAAATCTGGGTAGAAGCCTTCCCGATACCACAATTCTTCAATTCTGCATGCACCTAAAACTAGCACCACATGGATGATGCCAAGGTCTGCTGCCAGCCAGAGCAGTAACCAGGCTTCTCTCTCTCTTGGGGGTAGGAGCTGATTGCCTGAACTCTGAATCCAATTCCAAGAATTATGTAGGCCACCACCATTTGGACATGGTGCTCTGCAGCTTTCTTGTCAAAACAAAATCACTGTTGCAAATTCAAGGATGTAAAAGATGGAGCCCTGTTGCTTCTTGTGATGCTCTCAGGCCATCTTTTCTATTCTTCTGTTCCTGCTAAGCAATCAAGATCTCCTCTGCTCTCTCTTTGCAGCCTACAGTTTTACAGAGCTTCCTTTCTGGACAAACTCACAAAATTTTAAATCATTCTGCTGGGCTCTTTGCTCTTGATTCTCAACATAAATCTGGCTCAAAGTCCCCAAAGGTAGCCATACCAACACCTCAATATTTGACTGCCTTGAAACTTCTTTAGCCAGATTAGACTGTTGCCCTTAATTACAGTCTTAGGCAAAGTCTTTGGACATGAGCAAAATGTACACAAACTTTCTGCCAAGGCAAGAGACACATCATTTGAAGTCCAAAGGCCAATGGAGTCCCCTTCGCAGAAGAAACCTCCTGAGCCTGATCTTTACCAGCAGTGTTTCTATCACCATTCTGGTCTTCTGAGCTCTGACCAGAATCTCCCATTCAGAACAGCCTAAAGTGTTCCAAATCTACTTTTTCAGGCAACATCTCCCAACCTTTCCTAACTCTTCTCCTTCCAACAAGCCAATTCCAAAGGTTCTTGAGCCACATGGTCAGGTATAGTCACAGAAACAATCCCACTTTTCTGGTTCCAAATTCTATCATGGATACTTTTCTCTCATTGCTGAGACAAAATACCTGACACCCAAAGTTAAAGGAAAAAAGGTTTATTTAGCACACAGTTTGTAGGGGTTTCAATCCATAATGACATAGCTCCAAAGCAGGTTGTATGGCAGAGGAACACTGCAGAGTAGAAACAGTTCATGGAGCAGAAGACAGGAAAAGTAACAAGAGACAACCACAGTTCTTTCTGTATAAGTACCATGCACTAACCAATTATGCCACTGGAGCTTTAACCATAGCTCTTTCTATCCCTCATATCCGGTGAAAGCACTCATATCCTTAATCCTAATGGCCTTGAGCCTAGCATTGTACCACGAACCAATTCTAATGTCACACAACCAGATCCAGTTACCTCTGAAAAAGCCCCACCTATGACCGCATGAAGCTTTAGGGAGACACCTAAATACAAGCCATAACACTGTACAATACAAAGGGTGATTAAATACATGGTGAATATTCAAATTGTTTAAATTTTATTACAGTGAAAGATACATTATCACTCCTGCTATTCAAAATACTTGTTACAAATACATGTTTCATAATATTCTTGCCACTTACTAAAGCAGTTCTGCAAGTGGTCTTCACTTACAAGGTCACACTTATGAGGTGTGATCAAAAGCATGGTGAATGCTGCTAATAAGTACCACCCAATGCCAAGGCGGGCTTGTAAAAGCATTACACGTGTCATTCCACGTTATTCACTGGATCTAGTTCCATTTAACTTCTGAATTTTCCCTAAACTCAAAACCAAAGGTTAATTTCTAGATCAATATAGGACACCAAGGTAGCCACTACAGTACAACTAGAGACATATATAAAAGAGGACTTCAGAAGCCATTCAGAAAGTACAAAGAATGATAGGATAAGTATATTCAAAGAAAAGAGCAGTACTGTGAGCAGATTAAAGGTAGCATGTCTTTTACTGTAGTCAGTATTTTTTAATTTAAATGTTCACCATATTTTTCAATCACATCTGTAGTTTATTTCCCAAAAAAATACTGTCAGTCAAAGAAAGTGAAAGCCTAGAGACGGATTTAGAGACAAAAAAGTGTGAATTCCATAAAAAGTTACATTTCAAACTAAAGTTTATCACTGTAGCAAGTATTTCAACCAAAAACAATGAAATGTATAATGCTATGTATAATTGTTAAATAGATTATAGACTTAAGTCTTTACATAGTAAATAACCCAAAAGATTTCATAAGCAAATTTCAAGGGCAAAAAATATACCCTGAACTAGTCCTGACAACTTGAATTATTCATATCTCCCTTGTATTTGCTCCTTAAAAATACGTATTTAACTTCTACATATACATTCTATTAAACATTAATTTCTACATATACATTCTATTAAACTCCTCAAAAGAATGGCATTTATATAGAAATTTGGGGAGAATGTTATATGAAATCATTTGAATTCTTTTAAAAAGTACTGCCACGATGCATGTACATCTAAGTGGCAGAACAATTTCTCAACATGCTCAAGGACTGAAGTTGATTCCCAGTACCAAACAAAAAAAGTAAATTAAATTAAATTAAATTAAAACAAAAATATTTGATCCCTGTTATGGTTAATATATTGTGCCAACTTGAGAAGTCTGAAGTTTAACTAACTCAGTAGTTCTACATCCTAGGGTATAAAGGACATGCCCTTACCATTCTAGGATACTGTTCATTGTGTCAATTTGATAAGTTTAGAAGTTTGACTAAGTTATTCAGCAGGGGGCCAGGATTCACATTCTGCAAACATTCTGAGCCTGTACAAGCAGAAAGCAGAGATGGTGTGGGTGAATAGCAGGCATACAATATAAGGGAGGAAAAGAGGCTTGCTTATCCCTTTTGCTCTTCTGCTGTCTTCTGCTGCCCTGAAGTGCTACTACTTGTGCCATGCCACCCTGCTTTGGGGCCAGATGATTATGGACTGGAACCTCCACAAACTAGGAGCTAAATAAATCTTTCCGATCTTAATTTTGGGTGTTGGGTATTTTGTCTCAGCAATCAGAGAAAAGTAACCAAGACAGAATTTGGTACCAGAGATTTGGGGTTGTTACTGTGACAACACCTGGACCATGTAGTTCAAGAGTCTTTGGAAATGGTTTCTGGGAAGAGTTTGGAAAGGTTTGGAGATGTTGCCTGAAAGAGCAACGCTGGAATACCTTAGGCTCTTTTGTATGGGAGATTCTGGTCAGAGTACAGAAGACCAGCAGACTGAGAGAAATCGCGCCAGTAAAAACCAAGCTCAGGTGGTTTCTGCTGGAGAGGACTGCATTGGGAACTAGACTCCAGATAATATAGGGCTTGTCAAAAAGTTTATCTAGATTTTGCTCATGTCCAGAGACTTTTTCTGAGACTAACATTAAATGCAGTGGAATAATTAATATGGTCGAAGAAATTTCAAAGCAGCAGACTGTGCCATAGCTATTGTTTGGTGTTTTTAACCAGATTTATGTTGTGAATGAACTGCAAAGAGCTCAGCAGGATAATATAAAAACATTGTGAGTTTGGCCAAAAGAATTATTCAATAAAGCTGTGGACTGCAAAGAAAGAGCTGAGGAAATCTCAACTGCTGAGCAGGAACAGGAGAATAAAAGAGATGGCCTGATGGCATCACAAAAAGCAACAAGTTGGGCCAGGGATATAGCTCAATGGCCCAGCACTTGCCTGGCAAGTGCAAGATAGAACTGGATTCCTTGTACAAAAAAAAAAAAAAAAGGCAGCAAGTCTCAACCCTTTGCTGCAAAAATGAAAGACTTTGCTTTGAGGAGAAAGCCACAGAGCATCACGGTCCAGTATGGCAGCGGCCATACCATGTTCCAGAAAGGTGGCAGCATAGAAAATTTGTTTCTCAGAATTGGATTCAGACTGTTCAGCAGACCTTGGCATCATCCATGTGGTACTGATTTTAAGTGCATGCCCAATGCAAGAGTTATGAGGTTAAGAAGGTTTCTACCCCTATTTTAGAAGGTCTGGGAGGCCAACAGTGTGCCGAGAGGACAATGCATGAAGCTGTGAACTCCACAAGACCCCAGAAGTTTGGAAAAGCCAGGAATGTGGATTGTCTGAGGAACACTGCAAGGAGGGAGCAAAGTCAGCCCAAGAGAAAAGTTGTAGGACCACAGAAAGTGTCATGGGGTGGAGTCACTCAATCCCTTTGGATTTCACAATTTGCTACAGACTGTCCCAGATGGTGTACATGGAACTATATGGTTTAATGTTTGTACTGCTGGATTTTAAACTCACTTTGGTCCCAATCCTTTGTATTCCTATTGGATTCCTATTGTATCCACTGGAATGAACGTATTTAGTGTCACTGAATGTCGGAAGTGTTTAACTTTTCATTTGTACAGGGGCTTGCATCTAACACTTTGCCTTACATCTCAGAGGAAACTTGAGACTTGGAACTTTTTAGCAATGCTGAAACTGTTAGAACTTTGGCAACTCTTACCGGTGAGCTAAACATCTTTTGTATAAAAGGATGTGCATGAGTTTGGAGAACCAGGGGAAGAATGTTAGGGTTGTAATATGATATAATATTGATAAACTTAATAGTTCTTAAGGGTTGCTGAACTTGTATTATAATTTTCAAGTTGTGAAATGGTAAAAATAAGCAAATCTATGTTTCAGAAACCGGCTTGAAGAAGTATGTCTGGTTGCCAAGTTGACAAGGGGTGGATTGTAATGGTTGATACATTGTGTCAAGAAGTCTAGAAGTTTAAGTAACTCAGGAGTTCTATATCCTATCATGTAGAGGACAAGCCTTTACCACCCTACGATGTTCACTATTTCAACCTGATAAGTTTAGAAGTTTAAATGCTTCAGCACAGGGGCAGAGTCCTCACTTTGTAAATATTGTGAGTGTGTGCAAGAGGAAGGCAGGGAGATGGTGTGGGCAAACAACCTGCATACAACTTAAGGGAAGAAAAGAGGCTTGCTTTCCCCTTTTGCTCTTGCTGCTTTTGCTGTCTTTTGCCATCTTAAAGTGGTGTTCCTGTACCATGCCACCTTGCTTAGGAGCCAGCTAATTATGGACTGAAACCTCCACAAACTTTGAGCTACATAAACCTTTCCTTGTTTAATTCTGGGTGCCAGAATAAATACATGAAAACATGTTCAACATCATTGGTCATTAGAGAAATGCAAATTAAAACAACACTGAGGTTTCATCTCACTCCAGAAAGAATGGCCAGGATCAAGAAAACCAACAAGAACAAATGCTGGAGAGGCTGCAGGGTAAAAGGAACTCTTCTGCCCTGTTTGTGGGAGTGTAGACTGGTGCAACAACTGTGGAGGTCAGTCTGGAGGTTCCTCAAAAAGCTGGGTTTGGAAGTCCTATTTGACCCAGCTATCCCACTTCTGGGCATATTCTCAGAACTGAAAACATCATACCACAGTGATATAAGTGCACCCATGTTTTCAGCAGCACAGTTTGTAATAGCCAGATCTTAGAAACAACCTAAATGCCCATCAATTGAGGAATGGATAAAAAAGATGTGGTATTTTTATACAATGGAGTACTACTCTGCTATAAAGAATGATCACACTGAGATATTTATAAGTAAATGAATGCAACTCGAGACCATACTCATAAGTGAAATAAATCTAACTCACATGTGTAAATACCATATAGTCTCCCTAGAGTAAGAAATGGTAAGAGTACATAAGATACAAAAAAAACCTCAATAATTACAGTGAAAGGATAAGAATCTGCTTAAAGGGGAAAAAATAGTATCTCAGAGAAAATGAGGAAAAAGAAAAAGGAAGGGAAAAGAAAAAATGCCTAAAAGTATATAAACACACTTAGGATAGCTAAGATGATTGTGCTACAAACTCTATAAGTTCTTGGAACAAAATAAGTTAACACTCATAGGATTGGAACAATTGTGCATATTATTGTATAGAGATCTGAAGAACTTCAGAAGATCATTATGTAAAATAACAACCCTAGTTATGTTCATACCACCTTGTTTAGAAGTTCTATACTGTCAGTGTTCTGGGCTCTTTGCTACTGTTGTTTATATGTCTTTCATTTCATGTTTTTCTAGGAATTTGTTTTGTTTTGTCTTGGTTTGTTCTGTTTTTCCCTCTAATACAGAAAGGATAGATATACATGTAGAAACGCATGAGTGTGTAGAACTTCTAAAAAGTTTATGAGAATTCATAATATAATGAACAATGAAATGAACAGCTACCTTGAAGAAAAAGAGACACTAAGGTATCCAGTGCTGATTCCATAGCATCAGGGTGTGAAATCCAGCAATACTATTATTCTTTGTTCAGAGTGATTAGTCTGTTTTGTTTTGTTTAATTTCAACATACATGAAGGTACGGACAGCTATTTTGAAGAAAATGAGAGACATTATGCAGCCATTGTTGACTTCTTTTATTATCTGATCTTGAAGACCTAAAATGCCTTTATCATCCTGCTCTGATCAATTCTATACTATTTTGTTTTGTATGAATTCACTGTATGTGAAGATATGGAGAACTATTTGGAAGAAAACAAGAGACAATATGATAGACAGTGAAGATCTCTGGTTGTCCTGTTTTGAAATCTCTGTCTCTTACATTGTTATCTTATGATCTGCTTTGTTCTGTTTTTTTTTATGTTTAATTTTACCCTCTTTAAAAATATAAATAAATAAATAAATAAATAAATAAAAATTCTGGGTGCTAGGAATTTTGTCCCAGCAATAAAAGTGACTTAAGACAATTCCCAACACTGCACATAAATAAACAATATTTAAGTAACAATGCCATGATACAATAGCAGACATTTACTGAATCCTACTCTAGACACTTAGTGCTTTACCTGTAACAATTAACTTAATCACTGTAATCTTAAAAAATACATATCATTCCCTTTTAAATTAAGAAAATTGAGGCATCAAGAAATGCAAATCAAACTAACACTAAAATCTTACCTTCCTCCACTAAAAATGGCCATTATCAATGACTCAAAAAACAACAAATGCGGGCAAGGTTCTGGAGAAAAAACACAAACTTTATACATTGTTGATGGGAATAATAAACTAGTACAACCACTTTGAAAATCAGTATAGAGATTTCTCAAAGAACTAAAAATAGAAACCCCATTTGACCCAGCTATACCTCTCCTGGATACTGTCCTGAAGAACTAACCATCATACAGTGATACATGCATATCCATGTTTATAGCAGTACAACTCACAATAACTAAATCATGGAAACAGGCTATATGCTCATCGATAGATGAATGGATAAAGAAAATGTGGTATATGTACAAAGAAGATAAATTTGAGTCATTGGTAGGAAAATGGATACATCTTGAGATAACAATGTTAAGTGAAATAAGTCAATCAGAAAGGTTAAATATCACATAGTCTCTCTAATATGGGATGCAAAATGTAAGTAATTTAACAGGCAAAATGATTAGTCATGTTAAAAAATAGGAAAGTAGCCAGGCGTGGTGACGCACACATATAATCCCAGCACTCAGGAGGCTGAGGCAAGAGGCTCTCTGCAAGTTCAAGGCCAGCCGGGGCTACAAAGTGAGCTCAAGGCCAGCCTGAATTGCATAGTGAGGCCCTGTCTCAAAAAGACAAACAAACAAACAAATAAAAAAATAGGGAGGTAGACTGTAGAGATGGGAAGAGGAGTATCTGGAGAAGGGAGAGAAAAGGGCATGTGGCAAGAGGAGAGAAGTAAAAATGATCAAGATGTGATACGTACCAAACTCCACACTGAAAGTCATCATTAAGTATCACAAACAATACTTAAAAAAAGAAGAAGAAAAAAACTGAGACCAAAAGGAAAAAAAAGTAACTTCCCTAAAAGCAAAGAATGTAATTGCATAATTATCACTTTAACCTGGGGAAGGGACTCAGATTCAGAACATCATTTGCATAATTAACCATTAAAACCTGATATCAAAATACAACTTATCGGTGAGAAAATATTATTCCATAATTCAATATCAACATAATAAATCTGGTTATATAACTGAACAGTGATAAATTTTTCTTTTCATGACTATGAAAAAAGGGAAATTGCTACAGTTTATATCTAAATGTTCACCAAAGGCCTCATGTGCTCATTGGTGGTACTTTAGGCATGTGACTGGACTCTCTGGGTATGATACTTAATAGTTTAGTCGACTGATGTGTTGTAGCTAAATGTGATTTGGGAGTTAAAGAATGGTGTGCACAAGTAGGTAGGTCACTGGGGGAATGGCCTGGAAAGGTATATCTTCTTCCTTCCTCCACTGATCTTTCTTCTCTGCTTCCTATCTGCCATGCTATGAGCAACCCTCCTATACCATGGCTCTCTGCCATGGGCCCCCTGCCTTAGAGTCAGATGACTATGGACTAAAACCTCCACAAACTGTAAGCTAAATAAACTTTTCCTCATTTAAGGTATGGCGTCAGGTACTGCTTCTCAGTGCCAAGAAATTAACTAAAACAGAAATATATCACACCTTTATCCAGATCATTGCTGCAATAATTATGAATTCATTGAGTTATCTTAATTAGACTCCTCTAAAAAGTTCATTCAACAGAAAATGTGTCCTTCTGTTCTATTATTTGGTATATACGGTATAGCTAATAGAAACAATATTTTTCTTAGACATACATGCACTGATATCTACATACACACAAATATATATATGTGTACACATATATTAATGTATATGCAAATCACATATAGACGCAATGTGGAACCAATCACATTCACTAATCATAAAAGCCTTAGAACCTTTCATCCAATTCTTAATACCCTCCATGCCAAACTCTATGAGAGAAAAAAAGATGGTGACAGTAAGCTCCTCAATTTTATGTAACATTAAACTCAAATGGAAGAACAAATGGGGCCTGGAAAATTTTAGGGAAAATCTACCACATTGTATCACTAACATAATACTGTGAATCAGGGTCAGATTTACTTCGAAAGTATTTTATAATGGAGCAAAAGGAAAAAATTATTTTAATTACTGTAACTTTTCTAGTCACTACTTCTGACATCAGAAGACAGAATTCTACCTCTTTACATACAACACAAATTATAGTGTACACGTGATCTCAGTTACTTTTTTCACTGCTGAGATAAAACACCCAACACCCAAAGTTGAAGGAGGAAAAGGGTATTCTGGTTCATACTTTACAGAGGTTTTAGTCCATAATCAGCTGTGTCCAAGGCAAGGTGGCATGGCAGAGGGGCACTACAGCGGAGAAACAGTGGCAGGTAGAAGGCAAAAAAAGAAGCAAATGACCACAGTAGTCCTCTTTCTGTCCCTTATTTTCTATCCATGCTACCCACCCTAAGGGCACTCACACCTAGGATGGGGCACCCTAAATCCTAGCATCAAGCCACTAATCCTAGCGCTATGCCCTTAATCCCAGGATCATACACTCTAGATACAGTCACTTCCAAAATGCCCCACCTATGACCACAGAGGCTTTGGAGGTGACATCTAGATAGAAGTCACAACATACACTAAATATAAAACCATTCCCACTTACCAGAAAAAAGCTTCTGAATACCATACAAAATGATATTCTTACAAAATTAAGATTAAAAGGGACATTTGATAAGGACAGAATCAAAATCATTAAAATAAAATTCTATTTTATTCCATACAGTCATTTTGTTTTCAATTTATAATTTGACTCCAAAAATGTGTGAGAAAGTTCAATAATTCAAGTAATCAAAAGTTATACTGTATTCTACCTTAAGTAATTTCTATTGCTGTTTGAAATGTTCATCCCCATTTCTTAAAGTAAAATGATGCAACAAGTAATAGAAATTAATGGTAAAGCTAGATCTTGACCTAGTAATTCTCCCCCTTCTGCCCCAGAAAAGTAATAGTATGAAAGTGCTACTTAAAATAAGGAATAGAGATATGAAAGGTACATAACTAATATGCTTGGGATATTTCTGAGTGAAGGCATACAGCATGTGAAAAACAATAGTATAAAAAACCTAGAGGGGAAGAAGGGTTGAAGGGAAGGGAAGAGAATAAGGGTTAAAAAAAAAAAAGAAGATATATCATATACAGATGCAAATTCTGCATGATAAAGTGATCATTACTATGACAGATATGCACTAATAAAAAATAATGCATGAAATCATTTTTAAAAAGTTAAAAGCCCATTTCATATTCTAGTTATAGAGGTAATTACATAGGAAAGGACATCTGGCATCTATTAAAGTTCCAATTTAAGATACTTTAGCTAACCTATAAGGGCTCTCTCCACAAATAGGGATGATTATTTGTAATTTGAAGCATACTACCCTCTGACAAAGAGCCTCTTTCCTAGACCAAACAGTAATGGATTTTACTAAACTCTCATCTTACATGGCCTTCACTTTTTTGACTTCTCTTTTAGTCTGCTCTGTGCTTGCATCACCCAATTTTAGCAGGAAATTTGATAAGGTATTATGTCAAGAATCTTCCATGAACCCAGCCATGGTGGTACATACCCATGGTGGTACTCAGGAAGCTGAGATAGGAGCATTGCTGTGAGTTCAAGGCCAGCCAGGGCTAGTGAGTTCACTACATCATGAGACCCTGCCTCAAAACACCAAAATAAGAATCTACCATACTCGAGGTATTTGATTACTTCTAATATCTAATCAGGTTCCTCATAATCATAATCCACCAAGGGATATCTGATCACTCTGGTGTGCCTTCAGCAAAAACTCTATCAAGTGATTTAGCTACAAACGCCCATTATTTCCTCCTAGCATCTTTCTTTTTGTTGTTGTTTCTTTTACTAGTACCTGTATATGTTCATTATACATAATAATTAGTCATTTTGGGGAACTGGTACATATATACATCACATCATAATCATTTTTAATTCTCATTCCCATACCCTCTACTCCACCTACTACCCTCTTAGTAACTTTCCATCCAGTAACCTTATACTCTGTTTCTTGGTTATAAATTGTCACTGTTTACTATATTCAGAGTTGTGCCCAACTTTTCTCCCCTACTGCAAAACTCCACTGTAGTAGTATCCTATGAATAAAACTGGCCTTACCACCCATAACCAGTGTTTGATTGGGGTGGAGGGGAGGGGGTGTCTCCCTGTGTAGTCCAGGTTGGCCTTGAACTCACAGTCCTACCTCAATGTCCCAAATGCTGAGATTATCAGCAAGTGTGACCACACCCAGTCAAATAATTTTTTCTGTAATACTTTTCAGCCTAAATGTAAACCTGAGAAACAAATGAAGAAGAACTCACTGGAATAAAGAAGTGGGAAAAAAACACTATGAACTATCATATATCCTTATAGAAGGCTCAAATGGGTAAGACAAAGTAATGAAGCAAGCAAGTAGGAAGAACAAAAATACGTTTTCTACATTTTCTTTTAAAGAATGTGGAGGGGGCAATATTCAGTGAGATAATATGCAAATGCTATTTAATAAAATACGTCAGACACTGGATAACAAAAACCTCAAATATTTACATTTTGTGTTTCTAAAGCAGATGAAACAGTGCCACCCACTGACTGTATAGTAAGATTTACTGAGAAACACAGATTTGACTGTTTTAAAAGTATAAAAAACAAGCCATTATAGTTAAGTTTTATTTTTCCTAGCACTTCAAACATTCTTATCATTACCTTAGGAAAGAAACCACTGCCCCCATAATTTTCCCTTAAAAAAAGTTATCATCAAAATAATTTTAAATTAGTTATACAACCCATTCCTAACACCAATACAACAAATAGAGACACTAAAATCTGTTTTGTTTTGAAACAGGGTCTCACTATATAGTGCAAACTGGCCTCGAGTTCCACTTATGTTGCCCAGGCTGTCCTCAAATTCATAGTGATCCTCATCCCTCAGCCTCCCTAAGTGCTGGAATTACAAGTGTGCACCACCATGCCCACCCTAAAATCTGCAATAATCTAAACTTGAAGAGCAAGGAAAAGATGGGACGCTCTACAAGACAAATGACTTTGTTTCTGCAAAACAACAGCATAAAGAAAAAGAATACTATTCTATATTAAAAGCTTAGCAAGGGATTTAGCTCAGCGGCATAGGCACCTGCCTTGCAAATGCGCACGGGTACCAAAACAAAACAAACAAACTAAATTAAAAGTTTATAAACAAACACAAATCAAATGCAATATAACCACCATATTATTCATTTTCCTAGCTCAAACTAACTTGTAAAAATGTATTTAAGTATAATGCAGAAAATTTAATAAAAGATGTCAAATTGCTTTCTTTACTTTTCTTAGGTGCAATAAGTGACAGCTTATATTGAAAAAACAAAAGACAGAGAATAACATGATTAAAACTTGGTTATTAAGGACTATTCAAAAAGTTTATCTTTTTACAGAGTAATGTGGAAGAACCACAAAATATATGAATCTTTAAATTACTTTAAAGTACCTGACAAGAAAAGTGACAAAGCCAAATAGTAAAGTGTTGGCAGTTACATCTAGATAACAGTTACAGGGCAGTTCCTCTTTTTTATTTTACTTTTCTGTGCTTTTAAAATTTTTCATTAAAAAATTTTCAGTAACACCTGACTTTCATAATAGCCAAAAAGGCAGTTACCTTAATAATAATCATTATTTTTCTTTAATACAAAGCTTAAATATAAATTTGTATTCCACTTAACCATGATATATATTATATACCAAACTATCAGAGAAGTGTCAGGCAAAAGCTTTAGTAAATAAAATACCTCAAAAGCAATTTCCAAATTGTCAATGTTTCTCAGTTATTCATCCATTATCAATGGAGGACATTCTCAGACATGTTACATATATAAACATATATACATATATATATATATGTATATGTATACACACATTTTTTTTTTTTATCGGTACCAGGGATCAAACTCACGACATCATGCTTGCAAGGCAGGCACTTATGCAGCTGAGCTAAATCCCACCCCCGTCATATATTTTTTAATAAAGTAAAAACATAGTTCAGTCCCAGGAATGTCAGTGAAGCCCATCTTTTAGGTTCCTACAGTCATAAAACTGTTTTAAAGTGCCTAAACGATGACTTCGTGTATATAACCTATCAACTTCATACAAATTTAGGAGATAAAACTACTGTCCTCCCCACCTTTGTTGATAGCTGTTATCTTAGGCAACCAACAAAGTGACTGGCATAGAGTAGAAACCCAAGTATTTGTTACAGGAATAGATGAATGTGTATGTAAAAGAAAAAGTATAAATCAGCAGTGCTTCAAAAGCAACTATATAGATTTTGGTTATAAATTTTAAAATTCTTATTCAATGCCTGTTTCCTACGACTCAGATAAATAAGTACTAAAAAGATATACACCAAGAATGTACTCACTGTCCCTTCTCTTTAGTGCACAGAATCTTGCTGCTGCTGTTTGTGGTGTTAAGTATAGAATGCAGGGCTCTGTGTATGCTAACCAAGTGCTATACCACCAAGCTACAACCCTAGTAACAGCTCTTATTCTTTTTTAAAGATAAATTAATCACCTTTAATCTCTCTTTCCTTAAAGTTAACTTCATATCAGAATATTCTTTCCTGAACTGAAAGCTTTCTCTCTAAAATCAGGAACAAGACAAGGATGTCCACTGTCACTGCTCTGGTTTAACATGGTGCTCCAAACATTAATAAGAACAACCAGGCAAAAAATAATAATAAAATAGATGTATGCATATGAACAGAAGTCAAATTATTTGCAGATGATAGTATCCGTTACACAAAAAATTCTACCAAAAGACTCCTAGAATTATAACCAAATTAAGCAGTGTAGCAAGATAAGAAATCCAAGTGTTTGTGTACACCAATAATGAATTCATTGAGAAAGAAATTAAGTAAATATGTATAAATATATATTAATAAAATACTTAAATATTTAGGAATTAATCTGAGCAAGAAAGTAAAAGGCCTCTCTAATAAAAACCAGTACAGTACTCTAAAATAAATTACATAGAAGAGGACACCAGATAATGAAGATTTCCCTATTTCTAAACAGGCAGAACCAATAGCAGAAATGGCCATACTTGCAAACTGATATACAGATTTAATGAAATTCCAATCAAAATACCAACAGCATTCATTACAAAACTAGAGAAAATAATCCTCAAATTCACTTGGAACCAGAAGAGATCCAGAATAGCAAAGCAGGAGGCATCACAATAAACCTGCAATGATAAAAACTGCATGGTGCAGGGACCAGGAAGAGAAATAAGAAGCCTATTTGCCCCTCTCATGAGCCAGCAGGAGCCATGTGGGACCCAGAAGGAGAAAAAGAAGCCAAGTGGCCCTCCTCAGGAGCCAGCAGAGGCCATGAGGGTCCTGGGAGGAGAACTAAGAAGCCAATTTACCCTTCCAGGAGCCAAAGGAAGACATGCAGCTGGGAGGATAAACAGGAAGCCAAATCACTCTTGGGGGTGGGGGGGG